>VDFB02133959.1:0-68720 GCA_007258455.2 Sequoia sempervirens | reverse complement strand
TATTATGATAGAGATGGTACAAAAGGGAACTTTCCTAGTGTCTCTTATTTTCCTAAAGGATCGTCCTCTTGTATTAGTTATTCACAGTTTTGTGTAAAGCTGTGGTGCAATGGCTGGTTAATTTCTAAGAAGATGATAGTTGCCATCTGCTAATATAAGCCTTTATATCATCAGGCTTGGCTCTCACATACTTACAAAGCTTGCTGCAGAATGATGTGACGGATAGTTTAAAGACTCTCCGAGTACTCTGCAACGCTCTCCAAACTCCCGAGTCTCTGAGCTGGCTGAGCTAAGTCAACCAGACTCCCACACCGAGTCTGGCCGAGTCTTGGAGAGTACTCAACCAAGTCCTACTCCAAGACTCCCAAGTCTTAGGCTTGAACTTCCGAGACCTGAGCTCAGACTCTTCTGGCGCATAACAAACATAGTGGCTGAAATTTCAAATTTTGAGAGTTTGAGGATCATATGACATGTAATGTTTGAATTAAGACAAAATGATAGTCAAATTAGACTTTTTTGTTCTCTAAATGCATTTATTTCTTTTTTTTGTGTAATTATAGGTTTTTTTGTCAAGTCTGAGTCCAAGTCCTAAAACTATATGTGACCTACTGAGAAGTTTCCCTTTTCGACATAATACAATATATTCCTTTCTTAAGAAAAAAAGTTATATGCAATGTCCAACAGTTAACCAATACCTATTGGCAACTACAAACAAATGTTTGGAAGTAAAATTAGCAATATAATATTCTTACATCTTATTTTCTCATTAAACTTGGTAACTGATAGATTCCTGCAGAATTATGACAGCAGAAAAAGAAGGGAAAATACAAGAGAGAGATGTGATTTTATGTTTATACAGTTATTGGTGAAGCACAAATAAATTTACAGATATGAGGTTCTGTGGATGTTATCATATCGAAAATTAATGTAACTTGGTGCTGGGAATTCTTTAAGAACTGTTAGTTTTTTTGTTATAAACTTTTATTTTGGTTGGTCAAATGTTTTGAAGTTAAAATGCACTTTCTGTTTGGTTAAGGAAAGAAAGTTTAACTTTCAATTGCTTATCTCACATGCATGTGGTGACGATTCACTAAAGGTAAAATAAACTTATTCAATGCGCACAAAATGAAAAGTTCTCAGAAGGGAAGTCATTACAACAAGACTACTTAGTGCAGTAGAGGATGTTTTTGAGAAAGAATTTCTCAGTGTAAAGTTGTGTTTTAGACAAGACAGTGTAAGACAGCATCCATACTGTCTTGAAATCTGTCTCATCTTGCAATGGGAGAAAGGTAGTTCTGTCCTGATAAGTTTGTGTTTTAACCAAGGCAGCGTCTATTTGTCCCAGTTCTGTCCTCAACAATAGCTGCCACGATAGTTTCAATTTGTGGCTTGTGGGATAGATCATATTTTCTGTTCTTGCAATCATGCTGAACATGCCCAAATTTCTAGCAATAGAAGCATTATACCTTTCTCCATAGTTGTTCAGTGTGAAAAGGAGAATTGTGGTTTGTACCTTGAAACCGTGCAACAAGCGCACTTTTTAAACTCACAGAAAAAAAATCACTCAATTATTCTTGTTATCGTTCTATTACAGATGCGGAGCAGATGTATATGCAATGATCAGTATTAAATTAATCAAAAGCAGAAGATTTACATAAGAAGATTTACAAGGCAAGATCCAATAATCGCGGTTACGTGATTATAGACAAAATAGAAAGAAAAGGAGAAAATCACGGATACGTGATTAGACATAACTGAAAGAATAAAGAGAAGCATTAAACAAGAACTACGTCTATTTCTAATACCCTCCCTTAATGCTTAATCTATCAATTATACCAAGACGCCCCCTAAATCTAACAAACTTATCCGGGCTCAGAGACTTGGTGAGAGTATCTGCAGTCTGATCCTCTGTCGGAACATACTGCAATGCTATGGATCCGTCTTCGACAAGCTGGCGAATGAAGTGACAATGAAGATCAACATGCTTTGTCCGTTCATGGAAGACTGGATTCTTGGCGAGTTTCAACACCCCTTGATTGTCGCAATATAAGGGGGAAGGTCCTGTTTGAGACATTTGCATGTTCGCGAGCATCCTTCGAAGCCAAACTGCTTCACAAGCTGCTTTAACAGCTCCTCGATATTCTACTTCGGTCAAGGAGAGAACCACTGCCTGTTGCTTCTTGCTGGTCCATGTAACTGCACCTGTACCCAAAATGAATACATACCCTGAAGTAGACTTCCTGTCATCAACAGAACCTGCCCAATCTGAGTTTGTATAACCAATCAGCTTTGGATCTTTGCACCTCCCATATAAAATGCCAAGGTCAAAAGTGCCTTTCACATATCTCAGCACACGCTTCGCTGCAACCCAATGTTCAGCTTTAGGGGCTGACATGAAGCGAGAGATGTAGCTCACTGCAAAGCTAAGGTCAGGTCGAGTGGCAGCAAGATAGATGAGGCTGCCCACAAGTTGCCTGAATTCTGATTTGTTCTCCACGGGTGAATCCAACTGAGCTAATAACTTCAGCCCTTTCTCCATAGGTGTAGATGCTGGTTTGCAATCTGTCATCTGGAACTTGTCCAACAAGCTCTTGGCATACTTCGACTGTGAAATGAAGGTACTGCCAGTAGACTGCCAAACCTCTATACCGAGGCAATAATGAAGGAGTCCCAAATCTGTCATGTCAAATGATTGACTAAGATTATGTTTGATCTCCTCGATAGCTTAATCATTTGAGCATAGCTCCTTTGACCAAAAAAAAAAAACCACGATCCTTTTGTCAAGATTCAATAACGCACAGCAAGACGGGATGAAGACGCACAAGCTCTTCACATGGGATGAAGATGCACAAGCTCTTCACGTCAAAAAACCGACGCACAGATTTCTCATATTGAAACCGACGGCAAAGAGCAAATCTACGCACACAAGTAGACGGGAACCATTGAACACGCACGCACAATGAAGATGCAAATCACACCCGTCACTACGCACGTCTCACGTGAAACCGAAGAAATCCGTTGAAGACGTTCAACCAAAAACTCATGCGCACGGGAAAGCTCCAAATAGGAATTGACGTAAAAACAAAATCCCAATGACAGGAAGAGATTGAACACGAACGTGCTAACACCCGAATACGGATATTCAAATATCCGATGCAAACACCAGACGGATGCACAATCACTCCAATGCACTGATCACAGAGAGTCGACAAACTTAGAGACACTGGCAAATCACAAACGCGCAACGGTAAAAGAAGTTAACTCACGGAAATCGACCAAAGAAAACAAAAAAAACAAGATCAATTAACTTGGCGCTCTAATACCATATTACAGATGCGGAGCAGATGTATATGCAATGATCAATATTAAATTAATCAAAAGCAAAAGATTTACATAAGAAGATTTACAAGGCAAGATCCAATAATCACGGCTACGTGATTATAGACAAAACAGAAAGAAAAGGAGAAAATCACGGATACGTGATTAGACATAACTGAAAGAATAAAGAGAAGCATTAAACAAGAACTACGTCTATTTCTAATACATTCCTTCTACAACAAATATGTATTGACCTTCTAAAAAGTCAAAGTTTGGCTTTTCACCAGTCGATTTAGAGGCTCCACAAAATTTTCAAAGGAGGGCGACGGGTTGTCGATGATCAAAGCAACCATATCTTCCTCATCTACTAGTTTGTTGACCACAACAAGTTAATTCCTAAGATCTTTGAATTTTACAAGATGCTTTGACAAAGTCCCACAACCATGCAATTTAGTAGAAAGTGACATGTAATGCCCCCTCCTTTAACACAATTTTATTTTCTACAGCGGTTCTTTTCCGTGAACAAGAAAAGAAGGCGGTTAAAAACTTCTAGTACTACTCTAGCTTGCCATTTCATGTTGCTAGGTCACCATATTGGCAAGGTATGATGGATGCTATTGCAACTGTGGGTCCTAGGTTCAAAGCCACATCTTACAAGACATTGAGGGTTGGTATGCTCAATGATGCAGTACAGGATGTTAATGTTCTTAAGGAGCATCGACTAGAGTGGATTAAGACTGGTTGCACCATAATGTCAGATGGATGGACAAACAGAAGGAATTGAACCCTCATCAACTTCCTCGTCTCTTGTGATATTGGCACTATATTTCTAAAATCTGTGGATGCATCGGATACAATCAAATATGCAGCTGCATTATTGGAGATGTTTGATTGGGTGGTCAAAGATGTAGGGTCACAAAATGTGGTTCAATCTATTACAAGCAATGTTGCAGCTTGCATTGATGCTAGGAGACTTTTGACAGACAAATAGCCCTCTATATTTTTTACCCCATGTGTAGCACATTGCCTTGATCTAACCTTTGAGGACATTGGAAAACTTGAATGGGTTAAGGAGGTATTGCAAAAGGCTCACACAATTACAAAATTAATTTATAATCACACCATAAAACAATTGCAAGCAGCTATGGCAGAGATGCCAATGTACAAGCAAGCAAGGGGTTTTTTGTCATCTCAGGCTGTTGTGGAAAGTAGGAAGACCTTCCAACCAGGTAGACTCTATAAACTTGTGGCAGTCTCTCTATTTTGTGGGAATGATAATTAAATGTGTTAAGATTTTTTTAAGATATTCTTACATGATAATATCACCATGTAATGTGTTCTTCAGCACATTGGTGGGATTTTTTTGGTCACGAAACCAAAAATCTTAGATGGATGGCGAGACGCATTTTGAGCCAGCCATGCAGTTCATCCACTTGTCAACATACTTGGAGTGTTTTTAAACACATACACTCCAAGAAACACAACCGCTTAACATAACAACAGATGAATGACTCGGTGTTTGTTCACCACAACCTCTGCTTGAAGCTAAATAAACCTCAAGGTTAGACTTTCAATGTACTTGCAATTAGTTGAAATTGTATTCATTATCTTTTTCACTTGTAAGGCCAAGACTAATTTCTACATAGACAAAAATAGGTACTATTGAGGATGACGAGCCAATTGACCTTGATGAGATTGATCCAGAGTCTGAGTGGATTGTTGGTGATGCTTACTTCCTTGAGCCTGAGGATTTCAAGACCCTAGAGGCTAACTTGGATAGTAACATGGTTGAATGAATTAGGAGAGACTCTGACCTAGGAGTTTCAACATCAGGACCAGCCCTCTAGCATAGCTGTCATTGGCTAAATTTGATTTTTCGTTGTACTTAGTTTATAGGTTGACTTTGTACAAAGTTACAAACTATATTGTAATTGACATTTTGTCAATTGTCAACATCTAGTTATTATTTATGCACTATGAAGTATATTTTGTGCAATGCAATGTAATCAATGATATGAATATAAACAACAAAAATCTATTTTCTACAATTCATGGGTAAAACTCTCTATTTTATTTGCTCTCGATATCTCTATGCTATGCAAATGACCTTAAATTTCAAAGAATAGTAGCTTTTGTCTCTTTTTCTACAACTTTTTGCGCTTTTTTTCAAGTCTGATTTTTTCAAAAAATACTAAACTTTTTGTTTGCCAATTTTTTCCCCAAACGATTTTTGCTGCTATGCACCTAGTTTCTGACTAAACTCTTGTTTTTCATTATCCATGTGAAAAGAAACTTTTCCTTAAATTCCTACAGACGTCGTTTTACTCAGTCGGCTATCAACTTAGCTTCTTGTTCCCTTTTTTGCCATTCCTCAAATAATTCTAGGTTTCACATTACATCTTCTATGCTTGCCTGAAATGAGGTGAGCTTCCCTCTTTTTTCTAGTTTAAAAGGATTTGAAGTGATATGGAAATCCTAGTGACCTAAATCTGTAGCATGAAGATTAGCGGAGCCAAATTCCACATCCTCCATAGTTTAATGCTCCTCCATACTGCTATCTTGTAGATTAATTTCATCTCCAATTTGCATGGTGGATTCCTTCTATTCTTGCTCACTGATTTGTTCCTTCTTAGCTTTTGGTAGCTTGGGTTTTAACTCTTCTACGTTTGTCTTACACTCTACAAATTATTCCTTGACCTCTTTCTCTTATAGATTTGTCTCCAATGTATCTATCACTAATTTCAAGGTCTGCTCTATCTCTTCATCTAATTTTTTTGAGTCCTCTCCAAGATGAATTATACTCTGCAATATTAACAAATCTAGAAATGTATTCCTCTTTATGACCCATTGGCTCAGACTTTTCTTCTTCTCTATAAATGAAAGTGGGTTGTAGAGGTCTGTCAACAGACCCAACAATTGTTTTCTATGTGCAATTGTTCTAAATTTTGTTATTGGCTTCTCAGGTGCTCACTATTCTGATTTCTTGAAGCATTCATATTATTTTGCATCATGTGGAGCATTTGACACACATGTCTATCATTATATCAATCTTCTTTTCTTTATCAACATCCATTTTTTATTAAATAATAATTCGATAAAAAGCACAGCGAAGATGATGAACTTATGCTGCCAACTGGAAAATATTGATTGGTGTTGATTGCCAATAAGAATACCGCCACTGAAGTGAAAACAAAATACTAGCATCCATGAAGTTTGATTTTGAAGCTTAAAGTCTTATATGAGATCACTGCTGATATAAGAACAAATGTGCCACTTCTTTGCTAATAAAAAGTTACTGATCTGCTGAAATAATGGAGTAGAGAAGCTTATGTAAACTTGAAGCTCGCTCTCTCTTTGGTGCCCTTATCTACTACATATATCTCTTGCTTTTCAACAGTTGATTTATGTTATTTAGGACCTGATTTTCCTTTACCCAATCAGTATACCTGTTATATTGAAGATCTGCTCACTGTCAATATCCCGACCATGCAAATATTTATTTGCTTGTTAACTTTGGGATGATATAGCTAAATTGCAAGCAATTTAATAAAATGGATTTAGCCCCAAGCGTTTGAAAAATAAGGAATGAATGTCAATGAAGAGCCCAAGGTGCTGCCATGGTTTGAAAGTCTGAATTTTCTAAGTTAATCCTTGTTAAATGTGAAAAGCCTACCAAAAGAAACATATTTGGTAGAGATATTAATGGCAGTTCACTGAAATCAGGCACTTTTTACTGATAATACAATGATGTTGATAAATGTTAAGACAAAATTTTGCTGTTATAAGTCATATGAACATGACTGTCCTGATGTTAAAACTTTGTTGTTATGACTGAATTCCCTGCAAAAAGGACAAATCTGCTGCTGATATGGCTGTTGTAGCAGAATTTGATTGTCTAAAGTACTTGATGCTGCTCTGCTTGCCAAAATAGTTGTCAAATGCTGCTGGCCACTTCTTAGAATGATTGCTGCTAATCCAAAATTTGTGTTCTGCTGTTCATGATCTGCGGTATGAACAACTCAATGGCAAATCCATTTGTGAGAAACAAGGGATTTGATGCCTTATTTAAACCCTAAACCTCACTCTATCTTCATTGTAAATAGAACTCTTACGTTTGAAGGGGCACAACTGTTGGGAATTGATATGCCCTCCTATAAATACAAATGACTATCTTTGATAAATATGGTCAGCCATGTTATCAAATGTGCCTACGTATGAGTTTAAAATGTATGCTAGTTAGCCATACCATCCAGCACACACTTATACATAAATAAAACATAATTTTTGTAAATCAAATTATGGCTAAAGGCACGCACTTGCACATGAATTTTTGTATTCAATTATTGGCTTCTCTTTCATAGGCTGGCAAGATCTGGCTCTGATACCATTGTAATATCCCGTTTAATTTTTATTGTTTTACATAACAAAACTAGCTCACAATTATAATAATTTGCACAAATAAATATAAATATGAAATCCTTATTTTATCTTGATGTGATTGTTCCAGAATTTATAGTTAATAGATTATTCTGTAAATCAGATTTAATGCTCAGAATATAGTTCAAAATGACTAAAGTAATTCCTTTTAAGTGGCTGTTAATCTGTCCTGATTCTGCAGTGATTTATTTCTAAGTGAAACTCCTTTTTCTGCCTTTAAAACTGCCTGATAATTGTCCCTTGAAAATCCCAATCAGCTGCCAGTTGTAAAGTTATTCTAATCCAAACTCGAATTTGCACAATCTCGAGTATGAAATCACTCTTGGGAATTGTGGGTTTTCATCCTCCGAATCTAGACCTAGAGGGGTTTCGTCCTCAGGTTAATTGTACAGTAGTTCCATGCTCCACAAGGAGTAATAATCAGATAATAAAATATTTTGTTAATGATGCTCCTTCTTCTTGCTTGGTCTCCCTTAGATACCTTTTTCCTCCAATAGGCATAACCCTACACATGCCCCTTAATATTATTAAAAATGAACTTTAATTATAAATTTATTTTATCTATTACTTAACCTTTGATTGGACATAATTTAAGATGGGGGCTTTAACAACCAAGCTGCATTTCAATGTGTTAGACATTGTAACTACTTCCTGGATTTGGGAGTATTACAGATCTGGAACTAATATTTTGTGGATGATTACATAATTTTGCTGATTATCAATATAGTTTTCACTGTCTTTTTAAGTTACAAAATAGTAATCAGAATATTGGAACCAACTGATTCCACATAACTAAATCTTTTTAACATTAGAATAACTAGCAAAGATCAATCTTAAACCAAATCTGGCATATATAAAAAGGTCTCTAACAGACTCCAAATGCCAAACCCTATTTTTTAGTACCTATATGGTGGTCGGATTCAGTATTTACAATTCAAGTCTTTTGGCCACCTCCTGCCATGTCATATCCATGTTTATGATGGAACTATTCTAGTTATATTTTCACTCAGATATCTCCACACTATGACATGTATATATTGTTTAAAGCATTCTACTCTTTTACAAATCAATGCCCATTGCCAAATTGAATGATGTATCATTTTATTCTAATTTGTGATCCCATAATAGCATGTCTGCCGTACATTTATGTCTCTTAAACAATGGGAATAGATATTTGGTTAAGCACAATTATAAATGCAGAATCTTCCAAATGAATAAATACTCGACAAGAAATAATACGAAGAGGTGATTTTTATTTGAGAAAAAGCTACATCACCTCAGATGTTTAACAAGGTATACATATAAGGTGGAGTCACAAGTTTCCTCACCTGAACTGTATCATGTGTCCTTCAAAACATGGAAGAATGCATGCAAGGGAGCAAATTGTGGATAAACTATGAAGGCTGTTATTTAGTTGGAAATGCTTACAGCAAGAACCAAAGATGTCAAGAAATAGCAAAGAGATACAGCAGGTGGATTGGCAAGGTTCATTTTACTCCTAAGCCTGATTGAACCAAAGGAGTACAAAATTTGAACATATAAGGTAAACTAAAAAATAATGCCATGCAGGCTTCCATAAGGCAATCCTCATCTGCCAAATGGCACCTGGCATGGCCATGACCTAGAAAACAACCTTTACCTTTTACCTTTAATAGTGCTTTCAATTGACTAAAACTTATATTTAAATTTGCAGCAACAAATAATATAAAGACTAACTATGACAGAAAATGCAATGCACAAACATCATACCCAAAGGTGTAAGCACTCATTCCACTAAAGTTACTGCTGGTTTCTGAAGCTGTATCATCATCTAAATCTTCCTTTGTGTTGCCCTCCATCTGCAGCTTGGCTGCAAGAAGCAAACGTCGCTGGCGGACAGCCAAATAACGTGCTAAATATTTTCCTACCTTCTCTACACCTTCTTCATATTCTAATATGAGTGCATTTGCACACTCAATAGCTGCACTTTTTACTTTAGATTCTATCAATTCTCCTGTGCCATGTAAAAATCCAATCCTTAAAGCCTCTGTCCATTCTCGAGCAGTTACAAGCAAATTAATAGCACTTTGAATGTCTTTGCAGTAATCTAATGCAATTTTTGCAGCATCTGCTGGCTTTCCTAGAGCTTGAAGCTCTTCACAAAGGTCACTGGCTAAATTATAAATCTCATCAGTTGTAAGTTTTAACATACCTCCCATTGTTAGTGCTTCTTTCCACAGACCACCTGTACGAAAGGCCCCTAAAGCTTTTTGAAAAGAACAAGAGCTGCAGTATGCCATAGCAGCTTCTTCATATTTTTTTTCATTGACTAAATGATCCCCCCAAGCTTCCAGAATTACTGATTTCTTTCCACTATCTTTAAACATATTAACTCCAAGGGGAAAAATTTTTGGATTGCTCTTAATGAGCTGTAAGCACTCACCAAAATATGCATCTCCTGCTGCAGCAATATTCTTCAAGGCACTCTCATTCCTATGCAGTTTGCAATCTATAGTATAACACATAATCAAAGGTGACATCTGTTCAAGTTCCTGTAAAAAAGGAAGAAATTCCTTAGGATCACGCTGTGAGTTCAGGGCAACAATGGCAGCAAGATGCAAATCATATAGTCCCAATGCCGCTTCAAAGACAGATTCAGGATCTGACAACCAAAGAAGATGCTTCAGAGCTTCTTCTGAACTTGGATTTGATTTATCAGATGCACCGCCTCCATCATTCATTTTAGTTGCAATTTCAACTTCCCGCAACTTTTTAATTCTTCTTAAAGCTTCTTCCAGCTTTGGAGGTTTATTGCAAGCCAATGTAGTCAATATGCACAATTCCCTTGCAGGGCTTTTCAGAACCTGTTCTTCAAGGGTTTTTCTTACAGCCTCCAGAACAGCTGGTACCTTATTCATTGTCTCCAAATTTTCATCTGATGGTGCAACTCTCTTTATAATTTGATTATTACATTCAAAAGATGAATTTGTATTTGGCATGAGAATCTGTGTGCCAAAATCTAACTTGTCATTTGGGGAAAATGGCAATAAAACATTTTTGTATAGTGTCTTCATAATGTTTTCATCCTTTAAAGCACACACAAATTCTGTCATATGACTTAAATTGTCTACTTGCTGAACAAATTCAGAGGCAGCTTCAACAAAAGTTTTCCAACCACAGTAATCAACTATTACATTGTAATTTATCCTATGTTGCCTGACCAAAGAAACTGCATCTTTGAAACGCCCTTCAACCAGTGCACCAGCAATGGCTATTAGAACTAATTTTCGGGGATAAATGCTTTCCAAATTCCCACGAACTGTTTGAAAGATTACTGCAGCTTCATCTCCGTTTATGATACCAATCAACTTTGCACCTCTTTCCCATACCTTGATCCCATCGGAGGTTTCTTCCTTGATATTGTTCATCCCACCTTGAAGTCTGTTTTGAAAATTTCTTTTTGACTCTACATTTACAATGGATTCATGAGATCCATCTCCATGTAATATTTCATCAAAACTTACAACAAAGAGCAGGTCCTTTCTTGTCATATAGACAAGATGAGTAACCACTTGGTGTGCCTTGCCTGCAGCACTTGCATAAAATGCAAAACTAGTGCAGTCACTACAGAGTATCCGATCATTCAACTGTAATTTGCCATCTTCATTAAGTCCAAATAACAAAACCTTCACATTCCCTCGATCATAAACAGAAATAGCATGCATCCATGGGCAAAAAGACAAAAATCCCTTCAAGCTAATTGGTCTCTCTTTGTACAACTCTGTCGATGGCATATTTATTCCCTCTTTCGATGTGTATAAAACAACAGAACCATTTCTAAGTTGAACAAATGCTGTAGATTTCTTCATATGATTTGCAGCAATGGCTACTATTGGACTTTCCATAACTGTATGCACATATGATTTGACAACCCAGCCACTGGATGACAAATGCTTTTTTAACTCTGCATCCTCCACCTTGTCACAAACAAGCTCAATTTCCACAAGTATACTCACTTCATTATTTATATCATTCATTGGAGGAAACTGTCTCCAGTTATCAGATGTGTAATTTGAATATAGACAAACCTGATCATGGTTAGAATGCAATACACCTAGAAGAACATAGGAATCTATCCATGTCATATGTCTCAGGTTGCCAAATTCTATGTGAAGACTGTTCTTATCAATAATTGCAGTATTGTATACAACATCTTCCAATTCATGCCAAATACTCATTTCTGGAAACTTCACAACACTCAAATTGCCATCTGATAGTCCCACAGCTAAATGAGCCTCTGAACCTCTAGACGTAAGAGCAACACTCTGAACAGAAGACTGAAACTTGAGCTTGAAGAGAGACATGGGAGGAGGCACAACAGATAAAGATAGAGGTGTGACAAGCACATTCATGCCATCAATCACCAAGGCTGTAGAGTCATCACAGACAGCACTGTCCCAGCAGAGATGTAAATGGCGAACTGATCCACAGGAAGTCCAATAAATAAACTGCATGGGTCTTTCAGGGTCCCAGATAAACTTTAACTTGTTCTTTCCCATGTACCTCCACTCTTGCTTCAGATACCAGTGATAATTACTGAAACTCCAAACTTGAATGCTAGACCACTCTTCATATCTCACCAATGCAGCCAGCAGTTCTGAGTTGCAATTCCATGCCAACATCTCAATTTTGGCTTCTATTAGCCCATATAAATCAAATGAGCTTCTCTCAAGTCCATTTTTCTCAAAGAAAACTACAGAAGGAATTTTTTCATGTTTGCTACTGTTACATGCAGCTGCTACTTTTGCACCACTGGGCATCCAATCCATAGCTGCACCCATGAAAATCTTAGGTTCCGAACAGGAATGCAATGTCCCAGACTCTCTTTCCCAAATTCTGAGTCGCTGCAAACCTTCTGAGATTCTTGGTCCTCCCAAAGTAGCAAAATATTTACCATCACCTCGCCAGGAAATTCTCAGTTTGTTTAAGCATCTGGAGGAACCACTGAATCCATCTTCTGTGATCTCTGACATCACAGTCTGACAAAAAACATTAGCAGTACAAGTTCCAAGCATTAAGATGCTTTCCAAAATTTCAACCACTTAGTTCTTCTCAAAAAAGGATTTTCAAATCAAAGAGACATATTTAGCATATTGAAGCAATTTCATGACATTATTGCATACCTCCAAGTTATGGTCCAGGTCATATGTCACTTCATACAGTACTTCCCAATCCTGAGTCATTAATAATAGCTGCCCAAAACCAGTTGCCACAGCAAGAAGTGCTCCATCTGGGCTGGAAGCCATGGTCTCTACTCCACCCTCTATCCTGCCAACCACCTCCACAGTCCTGGAAGTAGGATTGACCAACAAAAGATCTCCAGCTGAAGTCCCAACTATCAATGCCTCTTGCTCTATTCGATAATCCATTCCAGTGATCTGGTCTTCCGTTTCCAAGCCTGAAACCCCTTGTGATGGTAAGCATAAGTTTATTGTCCATTGTGTTTCCTGCTAATGCACAAATGTTAATATTTGTAAAATAATGAAAAAGAAGTCAGTTAATGAAATATTAGGTTACATAAACTGGTCCAACACAACAATGCACAGGCATGCACAAATCAGTACATTGGCATGGCAAATGATTGCCACCTTAAAGCTATCCATTTCTTGATTTGATCACCACATTAAGACATTGGATGGATAAGCAAGTGGGTGAGGACAAAATTTTTTGTGGGGTATATGTAATCTTAATTTAAACCTAACTGGTCTATATTATTATTTTAATTGTATGTAATAAATCCAGATGGAGGTTCCCCAAATGGCAGGAGATCTTAAATATTCTGTCATTATAGCTACCCAAAAGCCTGGAATTTTTTTAAAAATAATTAGAGCATATATCATATAAATAAAACTTTGCTCTTGGGAAGAAGTGGCATTAGTGATGGCAACAGCAGAAGAGGGATTAGGATATCAAAATCAATGGATGAAACAGGAAACATTAGTGGAAGAAAGAAGAATCAGGGAGAATATAGATCTGAGGGAAGCACGGATTGAGAAGAAAATCGAAGGGAGAGAAAACAGGAACAGTTGCTCAACTCTTTGCAAAAGATTGGCTCACAACGGCAGAAGAATCAACAAAAAAATATTCAGATTGGAGATATCACATGCTGCGAAGGAAGACATAGTTATAGTAATGCATGTCGATTTGGAAACTGAGGTGCAATCTTCTAAAAGAGCTTAATTTGCAAATTCACAGGAACACAACCTGATATAGAGGATTTGAAGAAATGGATGGAAGCCAAGTGGAGAAAATGTTTAAGGATAGAAATTAGATTCCTGGATAAGGGCTTTTCCCTGGCCACTTTTCACAATGCCAAAGATAGAAATTTGATCTTTTGGGGAGGCTATGGTTTTATCAGAATGCTGGTATCTACATTTGATCATGGGCATCCCACTTGAATCTAGAAAAATAATTGATACTTGAGGTCCCAGTATGGGTCAAGGTTTATGAGATTCCACCAGAATTCTGTGGGGAAGAGATTCTTGAGTGTTTGGGGAATGAAATATGTAGGCTTGGTCTGAATTTTACAAGCAGTTCTTATCAAGCAAATGTCCAAATACATAGAACTCTCAAAGAGTCAAAACCTATCCAGGAATCCATTCTGCATTATCTCATCAGAAGGAACACAGAAGCAGGAAAAATAACTTTTTCATTTTGGTGTTGCAAAATAGTGCCTGTAAAGACAAACTGCACAGATATCTGGGGGCCACTAAAACCACTACAGAAGAAAACATGGTAAAATAAATTCAAAGGAAAAGTGGGCTCCAAAAACAATCCAAACATGGCCTGCCAAAATCCATAATAAAGGAACAGCAGGCAAACCTCAAAAGGTGGAACTATGATAGATTCAATGAAGATGATGTGGAATCTGAATCAGGGAAGTAGAAGATCCTCCACCTTAGGAATAAGGACAGAAAATAAAGAAGTTTTATTAGGGAAGATTCAACAGCATGAGATAGCAGAAGGATAGGATGATTGTGCGGAAGACCTGCCCATCATGGTTAACGATGATTGTGTGGAAGACCTGCCCGATATGCTTAAGGAAAACAAGGTCTGAAGAAATATTAGTGAACCAACAAAAGCAGATGCTCTAGAAAAAAGATTCTTGTTTGATTAGAGGTGGTGATGAGGGTTCAACAGATAATTAAAAACAGCCGTTACACTTAGAAGAAGCCAAAGAACAATAATCAAGATACAGAAAAATTCAGTAATTAAATATTTACCAGACAAGGAACACCAGGAATAAGGAGGAAGCCCAACCAAATCAAAAATCAGTTCAAACATAAGCAGACTTGGAGAAGAAATAGCAGAAGTAAATTGAAATCTGATATTGGGTAAAAGGGTTCTAGTGTGAAGGGATTCAAAGCCTTCCGCCAAGGAATCATTAAAACCCTAAGATGGAATGTCAAATGCTTACCACCTCTAACAATTCCCAATTCTTGAGAAGGCTCGTAAGCATGGTATTCTACTACTTCAAGTGACTAGAAATCGGCACTTCCAACTTATAACAAATTCTATTTGGAAAAGGAGTGGGAGATAGTAGATGCAATAGGCACGGAAGAGGATTAAATGTTATGTGGAACCCTTGAATCTTCAAAGCATACATTAGTATGTTGATCTAGTAATTTTATTATCTAATCAATATGCATTTAAAGGGAAATATCCAATGTGTATGCCTCACCGGAGGTAGAGAAACAAAACAAATGCTGGCAGAGCTTGGAGCTCAGAATCAATCTTCATGACAATTTTTGGACATTAGGAGTTGGACATTAGGAGGAGATTACAATGATATCCTGAATGCAGCTAAGAAAAAGGTAAGAAGTCACAGTTCTGTAAAGTATGATCTAGTAACTTTATCTATCTAATCAGTAAACATTTAAAGGGAAATATCCAGTGCTCTCCGGGGACATGTCCCCTACCTTGGTACCCCCGCCCCCATACCTGAAACGTTTCGGGGACTCAGGGACACCTTGGAAATGTCCCCGATCAGTGCAAAAAAAGGGGGACGTCCCTGAAATGTCCCATAAAAGGCAGGGGACAGCAGGGGATGGCTAACTGTCCTGGGGACACCCACCCATCCCCTATGGCCCAGCAACATTTCACTTCATTTCTTAAAAAAAACTACACATTTTTAAATATAAAAAAGGGATGGGCCGGCCCAAAAGGACCCCGCCACCCCCTTCCTCTCGCCACCCCACCCCCACTCGCCACCCCTCCCTTTAAACAAAACCTAAACCTATTTCACTTATCAAAACAACCAAAAAGAAAAAAAACATTCTCATTTTGACATCTGCAAACTTGAGATGAAGAGCAGCAAGTGAAAGAGGAGACTAGGGAATCAAACCTACTCCATTAGAGGTAAGTACTTCATTTTACATTTGTTTTCCATTTTTTCAAGTTTTTTCACTTATCAAAACAACCAAAAAGAAAAAAAACATTCTCATTTTGACATCTGCAAACTTGAGATGAAGAGCAGCAAGTGAAAGAGAAGACTAGGGCATCAAAACTACTCCATTAGAGGTAAGTGCTTTATTTTACATTTGATTTCCATTTTTTCAAGTTTTTTCAATTTGTTTACCACATAGGAAGGGCATTGTGAGTTTATTTTTTCTTTTATTTGAACATGCAGCTCTCTTTTCAATTCTTAACCAAAACAATCATGAGCAGCAGTGAGAGTACTAATAATGATAGTGAGGAGGTTGAGGTTCAAATGCATGAAAGAAATAGACCTAGAAATAGAACTCATAGAACTTAGAAGTATGGCAGCCACTAGGGGTTCTTCAGGGAGTGGGAGTGTAGCAAGGCCAACAACTTCAAACCCATTTGAATGTCCTTCCGAAGTCCTCAAAACCTATGCAAAAGGCCCATTTAACTTGGAGCCATATATTTTCTATGTTTTTGTCATTTTATAGTTGAAACTTGGAGCCTTTGTGCATTTTGTTATAATTTGTGTATAATATGTATGCACATTCACAATGAAAGCATTTGAATTTCTTTAATTTCTTTGTCAATTCTCATATGAAATCTCAATTCAAGTCTAATGTTATGTATTAATCTTCTATAATGTCTATGATGAATGCATTATCAATGTTATGATATGAATAATTGAAATTTCTCTATATTTTTAAAAATTGCCCTATTTTTAATAGCCGTCCCCTGCCATCCCCATCCCCATCCTTGAAACTTGGGCGAGCATACGAAATATCCAATATTTATGCCCCACTGGAGGTAGAGTGAAATAACAAATGCTAGCAGAACTTGGAATTTAGAAACAATCATCAAGATATTCTTTGGATTTTAGGAGATTTCAATGCTATCCTAAGTGCAGCTAAGGCAAAGGGGAGATAGTCAATATTCCATATAGAGTATGATGGATTTTGATATGTACATGTTCAACCAAGAGAAAGATACTTACACTTGAACCAATCAAAGACAAGGAGATCAACTGATTACGGAAAGAACTGACAGAGCCCTTCTAAAACCAGAGTGGGTGACTACATACATTTATGCTGGTTGAAAGTTTTAGCATTTTGTTGGATGAGACCATTTCTGTTCTGAAATTTTTTCAATTGGATCCAACCTTGTCAATCTGACAAAGATCAGTCAGCAGGGTGTAGGATTTTAGAGGACAAATTGTTTCTATTCATCAGGGCAGATTGATTGATGGCCATGTTGGAAGCTTAGTTTAAATCCTTGCTTTTGGAATTTGATGGTAATAATCTTCTGCGGGATCAAAAGCCTTCTAAATGTGAAGGTGCAATTTGAAAATTTTCAGATATTTACTCAAATACAGCTGGACTGCTAAGAGCATGAAAAACTAGTTTTCTTGCTGGGTCAGAAACAGCATAAGGGAGTTATCTTAAGTGGCATATTACATATATGGATTGCTTTCAAAAATTTATGCATTCTGTAATAGTTACCCCTGATCCTCCACCTCCCCCACCGCCCGTCCCCCCTCTCTGAGTTTGCTATCACTGATATGCTGATTGTTTCCTCTGTTATGCTGATTTGGTTTGTTTGAGAATGATTGTTTGTTCAAGTGCCATACATTGTTTTTGCATACATGAACAATAATAACAAGAAGTACAAAGGATAAAATGTAATATCTAAGCTTGCAAATGAATAAACTTTCAGATTTAACACTCAGAAATTACAACAGAATTTTTCAGTCTTGCCTTCACTTAACAAACTCAGAAAAGTAACAGTTTTCAGACCTGGAACAAGGTGCAATCAGCAAGAAGAGTCTTTTAGTTACATTTAGCTTCACCCAGCGATAGAGATACAAACCCAATGCTAACACAGCGCCACAGTACACTCCTTCAATCCCAACGATGGCAGAAAAAGGGCTTAATGACAGCAGATTAAAAAACTGGAAATACACCTCAAGAATGGCGCCACCTAGAGAAAGGGTGATCTGATCTAGTAATTCAATCTTTGCTTCAAAAATTCAAGTAAATATGTCTTCTTGGGCGCCTAGATGAGAGCTTTCTTTAGAATCAATACCCACAATGAGAGACCAAGTCATTGGAGAGATATGTGTAAATAACCATATTCAGACCCAGATGCCAGAATGCCCAGAAATCATCGAAACTATAGTTGAAAAACTCGCCAAGCCCAAAAAACACGACTCAGCAAAAACTCGGCAAAAACTCAGCAAAAGCTCGGCAAAAACTCAGGAAAAAACTTGGCAACTTAAAAAATTGCTTAAATTTCATTAAAAACACATTTTTTTGCAAAATTCATTGATAAGATGCATCCAATGAGTCAATAACTGAGTACATAAAAGAAACAAGTTGAGTCTAGTTGTATTTGATTGATTTGAAAGCAAATTGGGTACAAAATGGCATCCTCATGTGGAATGTGCTAATACTGATAGTCTAAAACAAAATGAAAATACTAATAGCAAATCGTTTTTGTAAAATTGAAAGTAAATAGTACATTAATATATTTTACAAATTTACATCTTCCTCTTCCCATGTCTAGTGAAAACTAGGGGGAGGTAGAACTAGACGATATTATAGATGAAGACTTGTAGGAAAACTTGGAAACTTGGACTTGGAGAGTACCTATAAAATGAAATGAATGAAAATGCCTTTTTAGAGGCCATGGGAGACCTTTTTTTTGGACGGGCAAGTTTTTTTTGCGGACTCATCGAGTTTTTGGCGAAAACTCGTCAAAAACTCAGCGAGTTTTTCTCCTTTATTTGGCAAGCAATTTTGGAGAGTAAATGCAGGAAAAACTCGCCATAAAAAAAAACTCGAAGAGTTTTTTAAAACTCGCCAATTACTCGGAGAGTTTTTCAACTATGATCGAAACCACTTCAAAACACACTGAAATTCACACCAAAAAGAAGCTCGGCGACCACAAACCAAAACCCAACTGACCACACATCAAAAATACTCAAATATCTTCATCCTGTTTGAATGAAACTGCAACAATGAAGCTCTAAAAGTGATCCCTGAATGGAACCACACCTCAACCAGCTAGGGTAGGTCTTGCACTACCGAAACCAGCTCTTCAATGCCAAGGGTTTTTGTCCTCAACGCCTGTTTATAAACCTCTAGAATGATTCCAGCAGCATCTTTTTATGCAACCATTTAGACATAACCAAAATGAGGCTCTAAAATGAAGTTATAATCTCCGAATGAGAAATTTGGGTGAAATTAGGTTTGAATATGACTCCCTCCAAATGCTATGCCCCTTTTGTCTTGACTTTCATTTTAAATTACATTTTAAACCTCATTTTCACCCTTTAGGCATCCCCCCTCTTATCCAGCATTCAAAAGTAATTATGTTGCTTTAAAACAACCTTAAGTCAATGCACTAGGCGCCAAGGTAAAAAATTATGTCCCCTCAGACCCTCAATATAAAGTTATAAAATAACTTTATTAAAACATTACGAGAGAGGAAATACAAATATCAAAATAATCAAACCTTAGCAAACCAATGCCCAAACTGAAATAACACTGCTGAAAGGAGCCTGACCTGGACCAGCTTTCCGTAAATAGACTTACTATTTTTAGTGAGCACTAAAAATAGCAAATACTCTGAAAACTCAAAATGGTGTAGAAACTAATGTGCAACCCGACTTACTGTAAACAGTAAGTACTGAACTAGCCCCCTGCTAAAAATAGAAAGTCCACCAGAAACTCTGAAAACCCTCAGAAAGGACTGGAACTGAGTTCCCTTACCAATTCCGTTTAGCCTAAAGGATAAACACCACTCAGAGGCTAGGAGGGGACATTACACATTCTTTTTACAAAATGGCACCTCATTTTGAATCTATATGCAGAAAGCATGACCTCTACAACTTGTAGAACCAGGTATCAGTGACATGTTCAGCCATGGCTGGATTTGTCTTACAGATTTAAAAGAGTCAAATTTGTCTCTGAAAGAATAAATTCAATCGTTGTCAAATGCATCCCATGCAGTAAAAAACAGAAGAACTAGAAGGCCATCTGGGTACTTGAAATAGTTCTCTTTGTTCCCCAACATATGGAAGGCATTACTTTCCTTCTTAGTTGAATCATGTACTAATCTTCTTGTATAAATAAACTTATCGGGTTATGTACTACGAACTTCTTTCTTCTTTGAAACTTCTTCCTTCTAGGAACATCTTTCTTCTTTGCACGGAAAGGAAAAAAGTAGAAGACAGAAAGTTCACAGTGAGAACTGCATTTCAATCATGCTAACTCTTTAAGGTTAGTGGCAATTAATATAGAAGTCAGTTGCCATGTTCCTTGAGAGAGTGACTGCATGAAATCCATTAAAAAGTTCTTCCTTAAGGAGGGAAGGAATGTTAGAGGTAGGATTCTCTTGCGATAGTTGCATTTCAATCATGCTAAGTCTTAGGGTTATTGGCAATTAAAGGTGTCAATGCATTGCCATGTTTCTTGACAAAGTGTGATTGCATTTAATAATTGGAATTCATGAAACTATGTGCAAGTGAGAATGCTGGTAGAGAGGCATTCTTGGAAGGTCCTTGAACGAAGAGAGCTTGTACAAGCTGATTCTTATAGTGAATTCTTTCTGTAGAGTTCTTTTCCCCACATTGGGTTTCTCCAAGGTCAATCTCTTGAGTTGTCTTGTGCTTGTTTTTGTTGTTTTTCAAATAACTTGTTTAGGGCAAGATGCTACAAGTTTCTAACAAATAAAACACAATGGTTTTGGATAACACAAATGTCTATATCTCTCTTGTTTTTAGTCTTCCATGTTTCATCTATTTTAGCTTAGAACTGGTGAAAAACAACATAACGAATGAATCAGATTCGTGTTAATAAAAAAAACATGGAATATCCGTCCTGGTTACAGATCAATTGCTCAATCACATTAAAATTGAAAGAGGAACACAGACAAGAGGGCATTCCATTCATTTTTTTTTGAGGATAAAGGACAATTGTATTAATATTTACTTAAAAGTGCGTTGTGAGATTGTCTTATTGGCATCGAAGATTCATGTCCATGTCATAGTGTTAACAGTAAAGGGGTTTTTGGGTTCTAGGAGTGACCCAGGTTTACTTCTCTCTGTGGAAATGTCATTCAGCTACCTCATCCCACAGACAAAAAACATGCTTTCTATTTACTTATTTTTAAAATGAATTTAGAAAAGAGCTCAAAACATTCCAGAAAATCAGCACTCACAAAAATGAATAAAAAAGGAGCTCACAATATCCCAGAAAAATCAAACCTTAACAAGAAATTTGAATTTTCAGCAGGTTTATGGCCGAGTCGTAAATAAATGGTGTTTACTACAACAAGACTCGGGATCAAATCTTGTGAATATGTTGCACCCAAAAACCAATATTAAACTCTAGTCACTTAATAAATTCCTACAATGAATTTGTTCTTATGTATAATTTCTTAACATTTTTTTCTTTTTCAGCACAAAAAAAAATATTCTTAAATAGAATACTAGCTCGCAGTTGAAGAAACACGGTGCTCTGCATTCTGAAAATAAATCCCTAATATCTGCAATTCTGAAATGCCAATAATGATTAAAATTAACCTGTTAATTTCTCCTAAATTTCTGCTCGCATAATTTTACTTTGTTTCACAGAGACATAATTTTTAAAACGGTTTGCAGTAACCCTAACATTCCAAAAAGACGCGGTTCTCACTCCTCTTAAAGAACTAAATTGTGGACTTGAAATTACTAAAAATCTTACATGCGCTGCAGAGAGGTTTATTCCATAGATAATGTTCGCTGAAGAAGCAAAGAAAATGCGATTGTTCTCAACATCTAAAGCTGAAATCAAGAGCTCTTCGTTCTGGGCTTGCAGCTTCACATTAGCTATAAACTCCTTAAATACCTTCAAATTCTTCATAATGTTGGTCGTAATTCAATCTATCATGGGTTCTGAAAATGGAGTTCAGTGTTTTCCGCAGGCAAAACCCTCGTTTTGGCTAAAACCCTGTGCGTCGTCCTAAGCCCTGAGACTGCATTTGCTTTATTAGATTCTGCTGGCATTATTTTTGTTCTTTTTAGAGAATATACTCATTTTAAGCTGTTCAACTTCCAGCTATTTATTATCTTATGCACATCTATTTTACAGGGATTTTTAAGTCGGGGATGTTGTAGTTCTATTGCACTTTTCTTCCTTCTACTCCTTAAAAATATGTGGATTAGCTATCTATAACAAACAAATTCATAATATTTTTATAATCAAATATAGTTATATGATTATTTGGCAATTTAATTATTCAAAGTTTGCAGTTTGTATATTTGAATATTTCTTTTTATTTCTAAATCTTTTGTTTTTTCAGTTTTGATTCTTACTTTTCCTTTTCATCCTATATGCAAATTTTATTACATATTCAAACATTATAAATAGATAAATTATATTTGATAAATAAGTAAATAAGGGAATCAACATGAGAAGAGAAAAATTACACTTGTAAGCATCTAGAAATAGCATCTATAACCAAAAACACAACAACTGCACACAACCATAGTATGGTAGGCACTTCAGATCTAAGAAACTTTATTGTTGCACCTTCCTAGTTGCAAACATTCACCCAAACACAACACCTAATTACTTAGGTATTTTGCATCCCTTCAAAGTGTTAGTATTCAAAAACATTGCTCCACTCCTTAGAAACAACTCTCACTCACAAGGCCAGGGTTGTCAACATGTGGGTGAAAACGGTTCATCAACAAAACAATGGAAGGTTTAAGGTCAACTCTACAAGAGTGGGTTATCTCTCCTACACTCGAGCTCAACTTAGACTCAAGAGGGTGTTCCTAGGGATATGTTTTAATATGCAATGAAATCAAACAAAAAGGACAACCAAACCCAAATGTAAGTTTAACTCCAAATATTATCACTAGGATAAGAACAACTAGTTGCATACAACCCCTATATAGTTGATATGATTGTGCAAGCATGACCCACATAAAATATATCTATTAAATATTCACTTGAGAATGATTCTCATTATAACGATAATCATGGGTGCACAAGAAGAACCAGCTAAACTAAACTATTGATTAAAATGTTTTGATTTGATGGTGTGAGATTGGAGTGTGGTCCCAAATCAAAGCTTGTTTATTGGTCAATAGAGACACAACATTGAGAAGGGAACAAATAAGAAAATAAGAGCATTCATTCATGCATTAACATGGACCAATGAATGTGAAATCTTGCTACAGAGCATACTTGATAATCCAAACACGACTGCATATTTTCATACATAAAGTAAGAAAGATCATTACAAGCTTTACAATGTTTTCATAATGTTGTCACAGTCATCTAACTCAACATTGCATTCATGTCAGCAAGTGTGGCAAGGGAAAATCCCTATATTTATCTAAAAACCCTCATAAATACATACATAGTGCCATAGAAACATTTTACAACACAAAATCCCATTAAAATACTAGTCTTCTTCAATTCTATAGGTCTAGAATCTCTCAGCAAACTAGACTATGGTGTTACTAGATGGTCTATAATCTTTCTTGGCATCTAGAGACCATACAATGACCAAATCCTTTCAAAAATGGACAAAAAACTAATAATCTATCAAGGTTGAAACCCTAAACTTTTACATTGTAGTTCTTTCAAAATATATTGCTCAAGATCAATCTCACCCAAAATGAGTGCTCCAAATCGAAAGAAGACATTTGCTTATATCACATGTATATATATAATTATCGATAAGATAGTGATTGCTTATGTGTTTGATTGTGTAATTGAATGTATATATATGTGAGATATATACATATGTTGATATACATGTATGTGTTGACAAATGGGAATGTCCATACGAGTATGTCAATAAATGTATACGTACGTATACATGTATATAGATATATATATATGCAATGTTAACTTGATCTTATTCATTCGAATATCAAATGAAATGTATAGACAACTTATTTGTCAGTGAATATATATACATAAATAAATATATATATATATATATTTGAATATATATTATATATATAAATAGCATTGGATGTTATTTAGTTATTGATATATATACATACATACATACATACACACACACACACATACATGCATACATATATATATATATATATATGTAATATGATAACGGTCGATCTATGATAAAGGTTAATTTAAAGTATAAATGTCTTGGTCAATTAAGTATGAATATGGTGCTAAATATAAACAACTCATTGCTAAATATTAAGCCGCATTATCATTTAATGATAAAGGCAATGGAAAATACAAAGTAAATATGCCAAGTGAAGTTTAATAAACTCAACAATAAAATGTAGTGTGGTAAGTCAAAGCATTAATCAGTGTTGGGAAAAAGAGGTCAAACCATTGTAGAGGTGTCAACTGCCTTGTCTTGACCAAGTCAATTGTGCAATGTGTAGCCAGTTAATTATTGACTGATTCCTTAGTTTAAACCGTGGGCTTGAGAATAGGAAATGTGTGAATACTTAGAGCCAGAATATGAATTCTATGGATCCTTTAAAAAGTCTAATAATATTGGAAGTCGATTCACTATAATCAACATGTGCATTATGAAATGGTCAAACTATTGTGGCAAGCATATAGTCTATCTGTTGTATAGTTTTGGTGAGTAATGTGATAGTCCAGTTTGTCAGGTCTTTTCTTTGTGTAGTTGAGTCGATAGTACAATATTGAGAAGTGTCATTGCTTGACCCTTGAATATAGGCTATAGAAGTTGGTTTTTGGCTATAAATATGAGGCAATATCACCTCATTTGCATACAATTCTTCTTTGCATCACTGTGCTGCTCCATTATATTGTACATTTCATTGAGAGAGTTTTCTATATTGTTGTGAGTTATTGTGAGGAATTTAGTGAGAGGAATTGAGAGAATTTGTTGTTAAGTTGGTTCTAAGAGGATGCTAAGCTTGGGATCCAGTGGTCAATTGGAATAAGTGTATATTAGGCATGAGATTCTAATCTCTTCATGATTTGTCTTTATTGTGAAAGATTGATTGCCTTGTGTGTTTTAAGTAGAAATTGCAATAGGTTGCATAAAATAGAGAAATAGTTTATTTTGCTTGTAGGAAAGGAAAAGAATTATTGTTATGATTTTCTTATAAGTGCTTGTACTTACTCCATATTAAGGATAAATTGAATGTCGTCTATAGTATTACATACTAGGATTGATGAAGTGGGAATAGCTTGTTGAATTATATTATGCAAAATTAATTTGTAGACTTAGAAAGCTCATATGTTAAACCTGGGATAGAATATCCGTTGAAGGGGGTAACTTATGCTTGAAAGCTCATATGTTATACCTAGGATTAGATTATCCATTGAAGGGGGTAACTTATGCTTATGCTTTATTAGTAGAAGTACCATTGTGTTTTGGGAAAAGGGAATAGGTTATTTCTAAGGTTAATGAATACCTAATGAAGGAAATTACCTATGCATATTTTATAATGGCCTAAAGTCAAATCGAGCTTGAGTAGTGTACGTGAGTAGGATGATTGTCACTCGAGATACTGAGTGAGAATACTTTGGCCAAAGTAGTGTGATCGCCTTTGGCTCTACTGTCAATTCACCATGTTCCTTTGTGCATTCTAGATCAGGCTTTTCATACTCGTAGGTGTAGCTACCATATGATTAGGTTCTAGTTATGTAGGGAACAACACTAAGCTTAGAGTGGTTGTGATCTAGGATTAAAAGGTTTACAAAATACTTGCACTTAACCCCAATCACATATTTTCCTGATCGTAAAATAGAATTGTGTGGTTATGTTTATTTAATCATTGAAATTACATAATTGAGTTCATTTAATCCCTTACACAACCTACTTAAATATCGTGATTAAAATTCAATGAAGGAATTAAAGCTAAAAAGAACAAGAGAGAATAGAGAGACAATAAAGAATTTGCTAACGGATTTCACCCATATGTTCGAGCTACGCCTCTGAGTTCACTTCTCAATGTAGGATCGCTTTATTAATGACGACAAGCTTTAATTTCCTTTATACATCATCCAAGCTTCAGACCTGCATTACAATCTTTTTCACAATCTCTCTCAACACCTAAAGAAACTTTTGTACTCTCCTTCTCTTGCATTCAAGGGTTAGGCTTCAATTCCCTTCAAAAACCCAATAATTCCAATTCCTCCTCCAAATTAAATTGATTCCTCCACAAGAGAAAATTTCCCCCTTTTATATAATTTCACATACTATATAGGGGTTACAACAATAATATTTGCAAATATTTTCTATATCTACAATTTTAACCCTTAGCCTATTTAAAAACCCCTAAATTGAGCCCTTATATCTTTTAAATATTTCCTAAATTAATCCCTCTTAATCTTCAAACCCATGGTTTAATATCTTTAAAACAAATAAAAATCCTTTAAAAAATCATTAGGCTCCTAGGTTTTGTTTTTAACCACAAATACCAAGGGGCTCGGGATAAGCCCGAGCCATTTTTTTAAGGGTCTCCACACAAATTTGTTTCTATATAAATGTTGTCCCCCATTGTCTCCTGAAGAATTTTCTTAAACCATAGCGGTTGAGAGTGTTTGTCGATATGGTAGAGGTCGACGGTTCCAACCGCCGACCTTCCCTTTACTTCGAATGCACTTTGTTCAAGGTTTAAATAAAACCAATGCCATATTTATCTCTGAGGATGGTGCTTAGTCTAGTGGTAGTGTGTGAAAATAAAGGGAGATAGGTTGGGGGTTTGAATCCTCCAACCATCTTTTTGGTTCAAATACTATGAAACCAGAGAGAGTGTCATAGGGGTGCCACATGGCATCATTTCATTGGTCCACATGGAACTACTTGATTTTCCAATCATTAACACATGCCAAAGTGTCATAGGTCTGTATCATCGCCAAGTCAGCTGCCACATGTCATGCCACGTCACCTGTACAAATGCCACATGTCAAGTTCTAAGGATGCCATGTCATCTGTACAGATGCCACATCATCACTATCACTGTGCCTACCATGCCAGCATGTTGATGTCATGTTGACATCAACAGTTGTTCCAAGTCAACCTGGTCAACCTTATTCTGCACAACTTTGACTGGCCATAACATTCTCGTACGGACTTCGATTGACGCGATTCAAGCGGCATCAAAATTGTCTTGACAAGATCTTCGAATTGGTGCTATTTTTGTCTAATTTGGAGATGATCAATTTTTTGGCCTTGAGTCTACATCTAGAAACCCTGGTCTTGTTGAACTTTGAAAAAGCATAAATTTTGCATACGACCTCCTTTTGATGCAATTCAAGTTGCGTCAGCATCGTGTCAATGAGCTCTATCCAATGATGATGGTTTTGTTGGATTTTGAGACTATGAAATTTTTAGGTCTTCTAGATCCTCGTGGATCATTCCTCCCAATTGAGAAGCTTTTGGACCACTAAAAGTCTATTTTTTATATGGAATTTAAGTGAGGGAATTGTTGCCTCACTTGCCCAAAATCATATGTCCACCCTGTTGGAATTCTGATCATCTAACCCATCACAAACAAGATGAAAAATGAGATAGCATTGTTGATATAATCAATTGTATACTCATCAATATTCATTTCCGCATCCACCATCCACATAGAACTAACTAGTAGAATAGCAAGCAACAATACTGAATAAACTAATGTGAAAGAAAAACTACCATCATGTTGGATCTCTTGAATAGGAACATTATCAGAAAATGAATCATTCAAATCCTCTTTTACCACCTTTGGTTGAAGGCTTAAACTTGCTCGCAATTGTTCATCACACTATGTTATCTATGACACCTTATCATGATTAGAAATTAATTCATCTTCATGCTTAATATCGCTAGCTATTACAGACATGAGGGTTAATATTGCTTGCATTCACAATCATCTTCAATTGCCCTATGTTTACAACAGATCTATCATTCTTCATGCAATGAGCTTTCACAATGAATTCAATTCCATCTTTAAACAAATGATACCTATTATGTTCCCTATAGAAAATGGCCTTTTTGTCATACAAATAAGGACTACCTAAAACCATCCCACATATGTTAAGTGGAATTACATCTAACTCTACCTCATCTACAAATTTGGATATGATTGTAAATTAGAGTTTACATTGTCTCAACACATGTAACCAAGCATTATCATGCACCCAACCCAATGGATATGGTTTTGGATGAGGTGTTGTTTTTAATCCCAATTGCTTAACAACTTGTTTAGAGATTAAGTTCACTTGTGATCCACTATCTATGAGTGTATCAATTTTACTTTGTTTTGCAATAGTCCTTATATGAAATGATTCATTCCTTTTGTTTTTAACAAGGACTTCATTATACTTTATAGAAGAAGCATGGGAACTAGTACTAGCAACATGAACAATACCTTTTAGACCCACAACCGTTATCTTGGTTTCATCATTGGAACCTGATCCGAGGTCCTGCACAATAGCTGCGATCTTTTGCTTACCCTTTTGATCCTTAAACCTCTTTGGTTTCTAATCAGGATGTAATTTCCAACATTTTGCATCTTCATGCCCTTTCTTTTTATAGTGTGAGCAATTAGGCTTTTCCTCCTCTTTCTTCACGAAAGTTGTCTATTGCATTTCCTTATTCCCTTTCTTGCTTCCTTCCTGCTTATTGAATTCCATTAAGAAACTATCATGGCTATTCTTTGTACCTATTTCAAGATGAATGGCTTGCACACTAACTTTTTCAAGGTTATTTGGATTGAACATACATATTGTATGCCTCAAATTTTCACGTAATCCACCTATATACTTCACAAAGTTTCTTGTGTATATAATGGAATGCCCAAAATTAAATATCTTTTCCTAAATTCAAGGGTATACTCCTGTACACTTTGTCGTTTCTCTTGCCTTAATGATTTCCAATTCATTACTGCTTGTTGCATGTGACTTAATGGATAAAACTATTTCTTAAGTGCAACTATAAACTCAAACCAAGAAGAAATAATTTTACCATATCGACTAAGATCTTCTTGAGTTTTTCTCTCCCACTAGATTAAGGTTGTGCCTCCTAGGAAAAGAGTGGCTAATTGGATTTTTGAGGTATTATCAGTAAACTTCTAAATCCTACAATAAAATTCAATTTTCTTTATCCAAATATCAATTTTCTCTGCATGTAGTTCTCCATTATAAGTTGGAAATTCAAAATTAACATCAAGCTTTAACAAAGGTGTATTAGATTTAGGTTGCATAGGTTGCTTCTTCTTTGAAGAATAAGTAGACAAAGAAGATGAAGAAGATGAATAAGATGGAGACGGAGGTTCAGGAGGGTCACCACCACCTCCTACTCCTTTACCTTTGTCATCTTTTGAAGAGGATTCAACTTTCTCCTTCTGCTTCTTTTTGTTCTTGTACAACTCTTCCACCATCATCTTCATGTCTAGAAATGCTTGCAAAATTGTTCTTCATTCTCAAATATTTTAGGACTAAGATATTTTCCTTCTTCTAGTTGTTCCATGGTTTGTCTTCGAGTAACTCCCTACGATCCAATCTTTGGATTAATCTCTTCAAGTGCACCTTCTCCTCGTTTTAATTTCAACCTAGTTAACATCCACCACTTGCAATTTCCCATTAAACTTCTCTGATAACAAACTTGATCTGGGATTGAAAGGTTTACAAAATACTTGCACTTAACCCCAATCACAAATTTTCCCGATCGTAATGCAAAATTGCATGGTTATGTTTATTTAACCATTGAAATTACAAAATTGAGTTCACTTAATCCCTTACGCAACCTAATAACATTAACTAATTGCATAAATTTTGTAATTAAAATTCAAAGAAGGAATTAAAGTTGAAAAGAAGAAGAGAGAATAGAGAGACGATAAATAATGTGTTGATGGAGTTCACCCATATGTCTAGGCTACGTCTTTGGGTTCGCTTCTTAATGTAGGACCACTTTATTAATGACGCCAAGCTTTAATTGCTTTTGTACATTATCGAAGCTTTAAACCTGCATTGCAATTTCTCTCACAATATCTCTCAACACTGAAAAGACACTTTCGTACTCTCCTTCTCTTGCATTCAAGGGTTAGGCTTCAATTGCCTTCAAAAACCCAATTACACTGAAAGGAAATACAATTCACAATGCCTTCGTGCTTGCATTAATCTCCAAAACTCCAAGATTCCTCCTAAGAAAATTCTAATTCCTCCTCCAAATTAAATTGATTCCTCCACAAGAGCAAAAGTCCCCCTTTTATACAATTTCACATACTATATGGGGTTACAACAATAATATTTGCAAATATTTTCTATATCTCCAATTTTAACACTTAGCCTATTTAAAAACCCCTAAATTGAGCCCTTATATCTTTTAAATATTTCCTAAATTAAGCCCTATTAATCTTTAAACCCATGGTTTAATATCTTTAAAACAAATAAAAATCCTTTAAAAAAATATTGGGCTCTTAGGTTTTGTTTTTAACAACCAATATCAAGGGGCTCGGGATAAGCCCGAGCCCTTTTTTTAAGGGTCTCCACACACATTTGTTTCTATATAAATGTTGTCCCCCATTGTCTTCCCAAAGAATCAACTTACCATAGCAATCAAGAGTGTTTGTCAATATGGCGGAGGTCAGCGGTTCCAACTACCAGCCTTCCCTTTACTTCGAATGCACTTTGTTTAAGGTTTAAATAAAACCGATTCCATGTCTATCTTTGAGGATGGTGCTTGCCCTAGTGGTAGCGCATGAAAATAGAGGGAGACAAGTTGGGGTTTTGAATCCCCTAACCATATTTTTGGTTCAAATATTATGAAACTAAAGAGAGTGCCATAGGGGTGCCATATGACACCATTTCATTGGTCCACATGGCACTACTTGATTCACTAGCCATTGCCACATGTCATAGCACCATAGGTCCACGCCACCGCTAAGTCAACTACCACATGTCATGCCACATCACCTATATGAATGCCATGTGCCAAGTTTTGAGGATGTCATGTCATTTATATAGATACCACACCATCACTACCACTGTGTCTACCACGTTAGCATGTTGATGTCATGTTGATGTCAACAGTTGTACCTAGTCAACCTGGTTAACCTTATTATGCACAACTTTGACCGACCATAACTTTCCTATATGGACTCTGATTGACGTGATTCAAGTGGCGTCAGAATCATCTTGACAAGATCTTCAACTTGGTGATGCTTTTGTTTGATTTTGAGATGATCAATTTTTTGCCTTGAGTCTGCATCTAGAAACCCTAGTCTTGTCAAACTTTGAACGAGCATAACTTTCACATACGACCTCTTTTTTATGCGATTCAATCTACATCAAGATCATGTTAGCAAGCTCTATCCTATGATGTTGGTTTCGTCAGATTCTGAGATTGTGAAATTTTAAGGTCTTCTAGATCCTCCTAGATCAGATTGTTGTTAGGAGGTTACTCCACCGATCTCTTTGTCGAATGGTAGGGCCATCTATCAGATGATAGATGTGCAGGGGATCGCATTTGAGTCTATGGTTGGTAGAAAAGTGCTTAAGTGATGCTTCTCCTCCTCAACTGGCAACCAAAATTTGAAAGGAGATTCATGGACCATCTATATCTATTGTTTTGAAGCTTGGTTGAGCTATGTATGTATTTTGTATACAACCTTTGGAAATATTGTAAAATGTGGAATATGATATTAGAAATGAAATTAATATTGGAATTTTTTATGTCATCTATGTTTATTTATTCTCATGTGAATTTTTTTTTTTTTTTGGAAATGGTTATGAAACATAGTTTATTTACTTGGAAGTGAAAACTTAGGAATTTTACTTGCATGAAAAATTGGCATGTTACATGTGGTATTAGAGCTACCAAGTTTAGCACTAGAACCTATGTGCTCACCATACTTTCATCTAACATTGAATGAGACTAATGTTTGGAAATTCTTGTGCCAAGATGGTGCGTCTCAGGTTAACTGCAAGAAAGTCAGTAATCAGTAATGAGCACTGTTGTCACCTAGAAATGCACCCTATGCGAAGTTGTAAGAACTAAGCTTTCTAGTGAAACATGGGATCATTTCAAGGCTGTGGGTCACCTATAGTTGAAATGAACCTCCATAGAAGGTCGGCTTCCTTTGGTGTCACCTAAAACTACTAGTTTTTTGAAGGAAAAGGGAGAGAGAAAATGCATAAAAATGAAAAATAAACCCTAAGGTGATGCACCGAAATGACAGGAACAATGAGATACTCGAGCTACACTTGAATATTGGTGACAACCATGAGACTGCACAACAAGATCCTATAGAGCACACATTCAAATAGGTTTGACATGCACATGCCTTTAAGAAGGAAAGGCAGATTTTCACAAACTAGAAGATCATGTGTAGGATTAAGTAAACACAGTTTGAAACCTACATGATACTACTTCTACAAAGAAAGGCACGACATGAAACAAAAGCTATAAGGAAAGAGAAAATTTCACTAAGTAGCTCAATGAATCAAAAAAGAATGCACAATACTTCACAATAATTAGAAGGCAAGATGACAGACCATCAATAGTAACCAAGGTAGATTTTGTATATTATGTTCCAAATTGAGTTACAGAATCCTGCTAGTCTGAGAGAGGACTGCAAAAGGGTCACAGACTTCAGAAGAGCATACTCCAGAACTCCTTTTCAAGAAGGCAAGAATGCCTTAAATACAAAAATGTGTCGGCCCCTCTGGGCTTACAAAATATCGGGCTCAAAAAGATCAGCCTTTAGACTTTTTGATTTAATTAAATGCTGCACTTTGCGTGTCCATGCCGGCGAAGAGTCATCCCCTGGAGAAATTCTTCTTTAGATATTTCGTAGCTACCACATTCACTTCCTGGCATCGTGTCCATCTTGAATCCTCTGCCGAAGAGCTACATTGAATGTCCCCGAGCTCATAACAGATACATGTTGATTCACATTCTGTTGGTTCTCTTGACACTGGTCAAGCTGCCAACGATTCACGCGTAGCTCTCCTCGATTGGTCGAGTGTATTCCACGTGGATTTTGTGAGCGATCAAAAACTCCTTCAGTCAAATCGCATCTCGGTGAGAAACTAGAAGTGTCTCACCGATGCAATTATGTGTCTCAGCAGCTATCGGCATATCATAGAACAGTCGGTGAGAGCTCATGCCACATGCAATATACTATCGGCGAGCCCATTTCATGGTTAGGGAAGACCTTCTGCTAGTTGGTGAAACCTTCTATCGAGCCCCCACACCCTCTGTAGTACCCCTCGTTTATGCTTGCTTTCTGTTGATACTTTTTCATACTGTTAGCCTTATGATGTTTTGTTGGATATTTTGATCGCTGGTTTTGAGCGATGGTGGATTATTTTGTGACATGATGATACTTGTTTGATGATTATTGATTTCGGATATGATATGATTTAGCGTAGATGTTTATTTTCTGTTGTTTATTGATATGTATATGTTTATGATGGACTAACAACATTTATTTCGTCAGTTTGTTGTGAGTGTATTGGTGTGGAGAACGGAATCGCATCACTCGCTTGCGAGTGCCCTGCGATATCTGATTTTCTCGCATGGTGTGCTGTTTAATGCTTTTATATATATATATATACATGTATACGTTATTTGCTTGGTTGCGATTTGCTGCGGTACATGACAGACTCCACAGTATGTCAGTGCGAGTGTCAAGACTCAACGAAAATGTTGAACGGGAGATAGTAGTTAGGTTTATCCTAGTCTAGTCTTTAACCTTGGTCTTAGTACATTGTCAGTTTTTTAGTTTTGAGTCATAGGTTGTATTGTATTTTCTGTTGGTTAAATCATTTTGAAAAGGTAAATATTGGTTAATTTTAATGTTAGTTATTGTGCTTTAATTATTGTTATTTAATTAATATTTAAATATGATTGAAATTTACTTACTTGATAATTTAATAAATTAGTTAGCTTATTTGGTTAAATAGTTGGTCTTAAAAAGATTAAACTATTTTAATTAAATTAATTAATTAATTAAGTTAATTATTAAGTGTGTAAATTATATTGTATTTAAATGAATTAGAAAAAAATTAGAAAATAAAATAAATTTGCATGTGGTTTGAAAATTTGATTTTTAAGATTTAAATTTAAATAAATTAATTAAATTGCATGCAAATTTTTGGAATTGGCAAAAATTGCCGAGAAGAGGAGAAGATATTTCTCATAACCACTTCTCGACAAGTGTGCCAGTACTTTTATGAAGTTGTTGAAAAATTTGTTACGGGAGGTTATTGTGGATCTTGGGAAATCACAGAGGTTGTTGAAAAAAATTTCACGGGGAAATTTTTTGATTACTGGCAAAATTCCCTTACTGTGAAAATTGTTTTTCTGTTTTATTTTGGTTGATTTTGGAATTGGAAGATTCCTTGGAGGATCTTGTTGGTTGTTAAAGCTATTACTTGGAATTGGAATTTCTTTTGAAGAAGCTTCGAGAAGATTTCACGCTACAGGCAATTCTCATCTATAGCCAAATTTTAAGTTACAGATAAATTTCAGACACAGGTATTTTTCTTGCAATTATTTTTGAATTTGTTTCTTTAAAAATGCTGGAGAAAATTTAGTATCCTTATTACCTGTATTCTTCTTTGGAAATAAAGTTATATAATGGAAATTCTCAAAAGGGTTCTTGATAAATTCTGGTTAGGATTCCTGTTGAAAGAAGAGTTGATAATTTTATTGTGAAATTGATTGTGTTGAATGAAAATTTCTTTGTAAAATAAATTGGTATATGGGTTAAATTTTCTTTTATTTTCTGTCAGAAAACCCTGGTTTTAAAAAAAAAACAATTACAGGAATTTTCCAGAAATTATTTTAGAAAACTCTCTGAAAAGTATTTATTCAATAACAACATTTATTTACTGATGAAAACTTTTGTATTTGTATATTCATATATGCCAATTTATAAATGATTATTTGTGAAAATTTATAAACCAAACTTCAAAACTCGGATTTGGTATTCCGCCTAAAATCGTCGTACGAAATTTGTATGAAATTCCGTTTAAAGCGAAATAACATATTCGCGGGTTATTAACTGAATTTTATTAGGGATATATATGTTAAATTTTTCTTTGTTTTAAATATTTATTATGTATATGTTGAGGGGCCGTGGGGGTTTTCCCCACAGTCGCCACCCCAAAGGGAGGCGACGGTGGGAGATGGATGCGGCTGCTCCCACAGCCGCCGCCCCCAGGGGTGGCGACAGTGGGAGAAACTCCCACCGCCTCCACCTTTACCCGTATGGTTCGGCTGCGGACGATACTTGTTAAAACCCTCGGCGTGGCCATGAAAAGGGTTGTGAATCTGTTTAAAATTAAACTTTGTTACTTTATTTTTTTAAGATTATGATTTTATACGGATTTTATCAATGGTTTATAAATATAATGAATATAAATTCATTAATTTGGTTTGTTTTAAAATTTAATGAATATATATATTTATTTATTTATTTATTGGAGTTAAATATAGTATCTCTTTTATATTAATATTTATATTTAAAAACCAGAGAATTTGTTTAAATATAAATATTCGTATAATTTGTGTATTTATTAAAATTAGAAAATATAAATTTCATTATTTCAATATTGTTTGAGAAATTTGAAAATGCGGAAGTATAGAAAATGATTATTATAAAGTTATTTTTTTTAGAAGAAATAGAGAAGTGAAATAAATGAAACAATTACTTTTGAATGTATTGATGTTAAGTAGTTCTTTTAATAAGTTGAATTATAAACATATTGTTTTCAAGAAGATGCATATGGATTTAGAATATCCAATTGGTAGGTGTGTATTTGTTTTTTCGGTTTAAATTTTGTATTGGGTTACTAGGGATTTTTTTTATGTGTTATTGATAGTCTTCCAGATGTAGTCTTTTCTTGGGAAGTAAAATAAATTATGGTTTCTTGTGATTGAACAAACAAGGGTAGTGCACTGAATTTTGTAAATGATTTTGAGACCTTTATTGTGGTGATTTTGGTAGTTATGTGTTGATCTTTTGTGCACTTTGTAAACCCTAACCTTGAAAACTTAGAAACCTTGTTATGTTTAGGGGAGTGGCTGTTTGTAAGGGCCGACACACAAAGTGGTGTCTGGGTAACTTACAAACAGTTAATTAAGTTAGTGATAATTAAATGACACATTGGTTAGAGTTAAAACATTTATTAAGATAATTTTCCTCTCTTATGACTCTTGAGCTTCTACAGTCATGAGTATAAGTTGAGAAGGCCTGGAATGGCAAATTGGTGTCTCTTTTTCTTAAGAGGCATTCGATTCCACAACAGTATGCAATAGGGGCCGGGTTTCGTAAGAGGTTACCAGGGTAACCCAAGGATTGGGGGCTAGAACCTAGGAAGAAACACCAGGGTAACCATTGCATCGTTGTGATGACACTCCACCTAGAATAACAGTTAACCCTATGTTTGTGGTATAAATTCATTTGTCTAAATCTAGAAGCAATGTAACCAATAGATTGTTTGTACTAGTGTCTAGGGTTAGTAGATTAGGTCTAGGTAACCTTATTACTATCTCCTAGCACGGGGGGTGGACCTACGGGTACCACATGGTTGGGTGGAACGTGCACCTTACTCCGTTGGGTCCCCAGTTTATGATCATAGCATTAAGAGCTTCATGGATGGAGAGCTCGCACATGGATTTCTTCTATACTTTCATCATTGTATATTGTAAACTTGTATTTGAAAACATCCCTCAAATGTATAAGAGGTGAACAATGTAATTGAATTTGTAATCATTATTGAACTACCTCATCAGATGGATGAGTATTGTAATATCATATCAATGCAATGTATGGAAAACATGTTTGTACTTTATTATATCTTGAATGGAAAATTTATTAATATGCAATGTTTATTTTATGTTATGAATTATTATGTGCAATGCGAAATACTTTAGTCACTTATGGAAAACTCAAAGTAGTGTAACGTCGCTTGACCTAAGAATGTATGCAATTAATTAACTTAATATTAATACAATTAATTTAGTATTAATACTTTTAAAAAAAATTATTTCACCTTTATAACACTTTTGCAACATTCTTAGGTTATTAAGGCGGGGGCATTACAATGTATGTATGTATGTATGTATGTATGTATTTGAAATTATTTCTCTTATCAAAGATTTACTTTTTTCAAATTCTTTTAAAAACCAAACAACATAATCATTTTTCTCATGATAGTTAAGTACTATCAGATACATTTTTGTTTCCATTATGAAATTAGCTTTAGAACAGACAAAATTAAGACAAATAGGTCCATGATTTTTTTTCTTTCATTTAAGTTACCTATTTATTCATTCACGATTCACACAAGCAAAAATGATATTTTCCATTTACAAGACAAATGCAGATGTCATGGTCTATTGTGGTGTGTGAGATTCCATAGTCCAATCTTGGTTACCTTTCATCTTCCGGCTAAGCATCCTTACCTCAACCAAGTTCTCATTCTTCAACATGTTCTTGCACACACATGTTCTTGCACTTGCCAACTTCATCAATAACCTTTAACCGATAATCATTACGAAATACTCTTTTAAATCGTAAAATTGCAAGATAATTGTTTTTAAAATGCTATTGCATTTATCAAATCCATAAATACTAAATGATAAATTCCATTTTTTTCAAATATTTCAATTAACTTAACATTATTAAATGCAAGCAATGCAATTGAGATGTGACAAAAGATGTAGATCACAACACAATTTTATGTATTTTTATGTGCAAAATGCAAGAATAAATAAAATAAATTTCACTCAATGTGATTTTCATTTTAGAGTGGAGTGTATGGGTAGAAAACATCTATATTGGTGTCAATTCCTATGTACATACTCAAAAACCAAGAAATAAAAGTATAAAGCATAACAATATTCCTATTGTTAGTAGCATAACAATATTATGCTTTAATAATGAAATTCAATGAAGTAAACTTCCATAAAGACTTGATTCCTGAAAAATGATGAGGAATGAGTTATTTATAGATATTATGAAAAAATTAGATAAAGGGTGTGGATATAATATGTGTGCAAGGAAATGTGCTTCAACAAAATGAATGAAATTGCAATAAAAATGAACTAAAAGACATAATGACCATGAAACAATTAGACTAGGCAAAAGAGAACTCAAACTTCCATGAAATTTTATGAAACCCATGTATGTTGAAGCCCTCATCATGTAGAATTTCCCTAGATAATTGAATTTGATGTGCGCTCACTAAATTTTGGCAACATAATGGTGCTAATTTGTTGAAGGTTGCATGATGAGTGAAAATGGTTAAGTGTTGTGTATACGAGGAGAGGAGAGATGAATTGGATGGCTTAGATATGATCTTAGAATATTAAGGGCCCACAAATGAGACACCTCACCTCATGGGATACTGCCAAGTGGCACCATGAGGTGAGATGTGAGGGAGATGATCTCTTAAGCCTCAATATTGTGACAAGTGTCACAATGAGAGATCTTGAGTGGAGGATGGTACCTTAGAAGGTACCATAGGAGAATGGGGAAGATCTTGATCATAAAGGCCTTCCTTGTCCTACATTCCCAATGTATGACAAGGAAGGGAATAAAGGAATTTTAAACTCCTTAGGATTACTTTTGGGACAAGGACCCATGTGGGGTTCCTTTCCTAAAAGGGGAAAGCCTTTAAGGCTTCAAGGACAAGGAGGGTGAGAATTTAAGGAAAAGGAGCTGACCTTTCCATAAGCATGGGTTAAATGAATGTGCAAATGCTTAGAGGGGGGATTAGATAGGTGATCAGAATTAGGCGCAGGATTGAGGCAAGTGGGAAATGATGGAGGATGTGACACATTTAATCAAAGATTAAGTGTGTGTGCACATGGATAATGGGGGGATTAGGATTAGTTTAAAAAATAGGATTAAGTTGGAGGATGGGACATAAAAGCAATAAATAAATAAAACTTGTTTGTTTGATTCTTTGGAGGAATAATATGAGGATAGGTAAATAATTAGGAATAATTATTTACCTTATGTCAAACCTTAGAGGGAATGGGATTTAGTGAATTAAACTAAATAAATAAATATATTTAATTTAATTTAATAGATAAGGGGTAGGTAAATTAATTAAATTAGTTACCTTATAATAGAATTCAAAAAATGGAAGAAAATAAGGAATATTAATTAAATAATAAAAATATTATTTAATTAATATATGCAATGGGAATTAGATGAATTAGGGATAAATTCACCAAATAATAATGATCAATTTTAGGTGTCTACATGATCAAATACTAGGAGCTAACTATATTGATTGCGGAGTCGACTTGAAAAGGTGGAGAAGATGACTTGATTGGTTATGGAAAATTATCATTTTGAGCTCCTAAGAGGATAATAATGAATTTAATTAATTAATTAGATAGATAAAGAGAAAAAATAAATTATTTATTTAGAAGAACAAATTACTAGTGAGTGATAATTAGAAATGTTATTCATTTATTAAAAGTGGATAATTAGCTCAAATTATTTAATTAATAAATAAATTATGGATAAGGGTAATAAATGATAATTGTGATAAATGAATGATAAATGTGATTATATGAGAATAATGGTATAATAATAATTAATTAATGATCATCAATTGGAAGAATAATTTTAGTGTCTAGATTTTGCCATGTTTGAGATAATATTTAAAGTGACATTGTTTCAAAGAAAAGAATAGTAGTGGAAAAAAACTATAAGAGATGAAGAAAGTGATGATATGTCCCATGGGTAGGAGAAGCAATGGAAATTTAGGAAAGTGAGATGATTGATGATGTTGATGCATCCTTGAGAGGTTATTCATGCAAAAACTACATGGGTGAGCTCTCAAAAGTAGAGATGTGAAGAAAATTTCAAATGGAAGGTGGAAAATGATGGAATTAAAAGATGGAAAAAAATAAAAGATGGATGCAAGAAACACAAGTATGGATGAACTGGTGATGATGGATGTATTATGATGATGTGTTACACTAACTTTGGGTTCAGCAAACTTTATTTGATATAACAATGGATGTTATACACCAAGGTTTATATAACCAAAGTGATGATGTATCTAATGCATGGGGATTACCTTGTGAACAACTAGATATTAGAACAATTTGTGACAACTTGTTATCTAATCAACCCCTTTTCTACCTCTCATAGTCAACTAGTTTTATGTTCTCAATGAACAAGAGAAAATTGTTAAACAAGAACAAGTCAAAGTAGGGCAAGCCCAACTTTGGCAAAGGAAACATTGACCTAGCCCTCTTCTTGACCTTTTACTACCATGGCTTCATCAACCTAGTCCAGCATGTCAAAAAAATCAGTAGCAAAATCCACAACTATAATAAATGACAACACATCATCCAATTAGTGGCTTAACTTGCCACAACCACAAAAAGTTATGCTTGCGGTTTATGATCTTCCTAAGGGTTATTAATCATAAAAATAATAGTTAATAAGTTAAAGTATGTCTTGCCAAATCAATTAGAATGAAAGTGTATTGCACTAATAGGAGATTTTAATGATTACCTCAACACTTAAAGTAATGCAAAATATAAAGAGGACCAAGGAGAACACTAACACTTTCTACCATGGATTAATAATCCTACAAATGTTGACATAGTTCATCAAGTAGTTTTAAGAAAAGAAAGAAAAATATAAGTGGTATACTTAGCTAAAGCACAATTATCCAAAATATTTACTTAGTCAACACCCATCACTAATGGAATGGTTTTGGTGCAAGGAAAAGAAAGGGTCAATGAAGAGGAGGATGTAGAAGGTAAAAGAAGACCCTAGTCATGCTATTATCTAACAAGATATCAAGTACATAGTTTAGGAAATTATGAATATAAACTCAACTATAATAGAAATAAGATATTTATGATTATAATAATAATAAAGTTTGAGGGAGAACATGGAGGACCCACAAGATGAAGCTTCACACAATATTTGAAGTTAGAGATTCTTAAACAAAGGAATCACTCATAAAGGGGAAATTTTAAGAGAATATATTGTCATATAGTAAGGATGGTGACCTATGAAAAAAAATCAAGATGTTGAAATTCTATAAAGCAAATGACATCGTATTTTAATAGAGGTAAAAATGGCAAATCCCTTTCATGAATATACATCACAAATTGATGTAAAAGTAAAGTAGAAAAATTGGTGTCAAAGAGGAAGATGGTATTATTAAACCTAAAATCAACCAAATAGAAGATACTATCATTATGAAAAAAATTGGTATTGAGAAACGGCAAAAGAAGAAGAAACTATGTAGGTCCTATGTGCATGGGAAACTCCTTAAGAGTCAAGTTGGATAAAGGGTTATTAACATGCGCCCCAATGTTTGTTGTAGTCATTCAATTTAGACTCATCATTATTTGAAGGCTATTCCCTTCACTACAATATCAAATTTTCTTAAGCACTAAAACAACTCATTCTATACCTCTTTTTTAAAATGAAAAAAAAAAAATCACAACCTTGAATTTCAAACACAAATAATCATTACCATGCTTACATTTTTAACATGTGTCTTAAGGATACACAAAATACATATGAACGAAGATGGAAGACATATCACAAGATGGAACAAGATTTGAAAAAGCTTAATGTTATCCACAATTAACAAAAAAAAATCAAGTAAAAGACTATTAATTTGAAGAAAAAAAACATCTTAGTTGAAAAATATATGATAATCTTTTTCAATAAAGATTTTTTTAAAATTATAATGTTGTGAAAATAGAGTACTTTATAAAATGATGAAGAAGACCTCTATAATAATATATAGAAAAAGACAAGTCGATAGATTCATTATTCCGACCATGATTTACAATACTACCATTTTTAGTATGCCTTTAATTAATTGTAGTACAAGAAAAACTATTGTTGTAAGATGGTTCAACTATTAAAACACTACTCTCCAAAATACTTTTTATCACTCATCATGATGTGATGACTTTGACACAATACAGAAAAGAAGGGATCAATGAAAGAGATGTCTAAGGTGGAACATACCTTCAGGCACATCATTATCAAGAATAATATTATATAATTTAAAATACAACTTTGGGTAAAGAAGAAATGGCTTATGAATAAGAATTTAATACTCTACAGTGTAAGGTGTTTAATGTCATAACAAATATTTAAGGAGAAAATGATGCAGTAGTAAGACAAAGCTTCACATTATGTAATTAAATAAAGATTTCTAAATAAGTAGATTTTTTATGTGGAGTAGAAGTAACAAGACAATTTAAGTACCTCTTCTGTATACGAGAAGTAACAAGACAATGTAAGTACCACTCTCATAGAGAAGTAACAAAACAATTTAAGTACCTTTCTCATTCACACATGAAACCATTAAAAAAAATCAAGATGAAATTCTATAAAGCCTAAAAAAAACACCATCAATTCTAAAGATATAATTATTGTAGAGGAAGAAATTCTCAAACAAATATTAATATAAAAGTTTAGAAAGAGAAAGGCACTATCAGCAGATAAAAAAGATTCTATCAACAAAGAGGAAAAAGTTTTTAAGTGTTAAGATACAACCAAAGAAAGGGCCCCAACAAGAAGAAAGCATGGGGTTCAATTCAACAGGCATAAGGAACTCCCTAATGAGTCAAGTGGGACAAGATTAGGATACATGTAAGATTATTTCCATCTCTGGTGATGATGAGTGTTTGATCCAGACATGTTCTGACTTGGCTATCTCTTTCACCATCTTATCAAATATTCTATTTAATTTTTAAATAATAAAGCAATGGGAATACGCTACTACTTTTTCAGATGTGGACAACCATGAACGTCAAGCTCGAGCCATACTGGAACATAAACAGACTTTTTTGGCTTTATAAGAATAAAAATCTGGGGTTGGCCCAGACGGTACACCGTGGATAAAATAATAAAATCAGATCCTACAGGACAGGAGATTTCCACATCTCCTTGGCACCAATTTCAAAGCTTGAAATACAGAGATTTGTTTAACATAATTCATGACAGAAAGGTAAAACCATGATTCTTGAACATCATGCAAAAATGACAGAAGGTACGTTGGAGAATGTTCAAACTCTTAAAGATATACAACCAATATTTCCTTATTTGTTTTTGTCGGTACCATGAATTGAGAATACAAAACTTTGAGAATAATTGACTCAGCAGCAAGTAATGGGGCCTGGCATATAAATATGAAAATTAAAATAGTAATATTTATGATTGAGGTCCATGAACTTTTGCTTGAATTACACTCAGATCCCTTACCCTATAAATTACTCTAATACCGGTCGCCATTGCTCATCCATACCAACTTGTCAGTTATTTAAATACCAATATCCCATGACTTTGGAGGTAGGTAAAGCTGCAAGTTGTGGATTTTGCCCAATCTTCTAATAAATTAGATATATCCATTTTTCTCCTATTGAATAAATTCTTGCCCTACTTTAAATCCTAACATTCCGCTATTTACAGACTAAAACTGAGGACCTGCTGCCTGAATCTCTTCAGCCAGCTTGTTGTCGTTGCCTATTTTATAATTGGCAAAATTGGCAAAATTGTTTTTGAACAGACCAGCAAGCTTCAGTAAAGCATCCCTGTATCCCTCTTTGTCCAGCCACTGCAACCACAAATTATATCACTCAATCCCCAAATTCTTAAGGAAAAAGGAAACTATGAAGGTAAAAGGTCACATCACATACCGTGTTCTCAGGGTTGAGAATGTCGGAAGGAACACCATCCACTGCATCTGGGATTTCCAGGCCAAATACATTGGTTTTGGTGTAAGTAGTTTTCAGAAGAGACCCCGAGTGAATTGCATCGATGATCTTCCTTGTGTAAGCCAGTTTTATTCTTTGTCCTACGCCATACCTACAATACAAAAACATTGGGTTAGAGGTGGTGCAACTACCATCAATCTGTTCAACAGTCAATGGGAAATTTAATCAAGATAGATAGTTATTTATTATTTTTATATGTAGACGAAGTGTAAAATTATGATTAACTGCATAAATGAAGTATAAAATTGATTGTTTTGACCATTGAATTGTGAAAAAAAAATATTGAATTTTGATTTAAAAAAATGATTAACTCACAGAGTTACTAGTGAGCCACCAATGTGACACAAACCTGTGAGTTCAACACTTTATAAGTTGAACTGCCCACAGGTAAAGCCGCAGTCCCTTTGAAGGGTCTTGGGTTCTTACTTTTACCCAAGCAGATTGTGAGTAAACACTTAAAAGTCCAAGTGTCCATAAAAGATAAAGCCCTCCCATGAAAAGGATTAGTATCCTCATAACCAAAGAAGTAGTATCCTCTAGGATGTGAGTAGACATTTAATAAGCCAACTTGCACATATTTAAAGATGTGGTCGTGTCTGGTCCCATGGAAGGAACTTGGACTCCTGTTTTTACTTTGCAGGCAGTCTCATCAATCCATTCAAAGGTTCAATAGTATATTTAATAAAAATAAGATAATTATTTATGAGTTTTATGTATGGATGACATATAAAATTGATTTAATAAAAATAAGATAATTATTTATTAATTTTATGTATGGATGACATATAAAATTGTCATTGATTCTGATTATGTACATGAGGTATAAAATTGACTGCTTTGACTATGACTCGTTGAATAGTAGTGAAAATGTTATTTTGTTAAAAAAATAATAATAATCAATTGACCAACTGAGCCACCAATGTGACTCAAAATTGATGAGTATGGATGACATATAAAATTATCATTGATTCATAAGGTATAAAATTGACTGCTTTGACTATTGACTCATTGAATAGTAGTAAAAATGTTATTTTGTTAAAAAATAATAATAATCAATTGACCAACTGAGCCATCAATGTGACTCAAACCTATGAATTAAACACTTTTATAAGCTAAACAGGCCATAGCTGGAGAAGCAATCTCACAGAAGGGGCTTGGATTCTACTTCTACCTTGCAGACTTTTGAATAAATATTTTAAAGGTCAAAGTGCCCATAACAAAAGGAAGTGAAAGAGGACTGGGCTCCTATTTTCATCTTACTAAGTAATGAATAAACACTTTATAAGTCAAACTGCCCATAGTTAAAAATATGGTCCCATGAAAGAGACTTTGGCTCCCATTTTTACTTTAGAAGCAATCACATAGAACTAAAAAAATTACAGTCAGAATATTAAAATGGATCTTCTCCATCAAAATCAGAACACTGCATTTATATCTGTAAACTTTCTACAAATAATATAGAAAAGGCTGAAGGTACCTCCACCAATTTAGAAACTTGAAGTTTGAGACGTAAAGGAAAAACCAAGGTGACCATTCCTTTCTCTAGAATCAATATACAAACTGTTTATATGGGGGCACTCAGACCGTACCTGCCTCCGGACCAGCCTGTGTTGACAAGCCAACCTGTGGTGCCGTGTTTCTCCATTTTATTGGCAAGCATAGCAGCGTAGCGCGTGGGATGCATCATTATGAAGGCCGCACCAAAGCATGCAGAGAAGGTGGCTTGTGGCTCCTTTATTCCCTCCTCCGTTCCTGCCACCTATATCCCACATTACAGTTAGCCTCATCACGTTTCATCGGAAAGCCAGGTTCAAGTTTTAAGTTTTAAATATAATAATCTACTTTAAGGCAGAGATGCCAATATCTATGTGCCCTGGTTGATTCTATTATTTTTTTATATATAATGTTTTGGTTCAATATGCACCAGAGCTGTGTATCCGCTGATAAAATGGTACATCGTCTGCGCAAGGCTCAGTTTGCTGACTGGTGGTAGAACACCAAATGCATCACAAGCTAGCAAAATCACATTTCTAGGATGCGGGCCCACGCACGGGATTTTTGCATTAGGAATATACTCAATGGGATAGGACGCCCTCGTATTCTCTGCATACAGACAGAAAACCAAATTAATCTTTTTCCAGACACAGTCTCAGCACTTTCCCAAAGAATAATCATATAGATGGGACTAAACAGACAGTCTTTGCATTTTCCTAGAGACTAATCATATAGATGAGACTAGTGGCCATGGGTTTAGATACCTGTCACAGATTTGTCGGAATAATCCACTTCTCTGGTATGCTCATCAAATACAACGTTTTCCAGCACTGCACGATCAATCATTGACATATGAATATGAAAGAAACAATTTGCAGCCTATGGAACCCAAAACATGTTGACAATGTTGTCCAATCATATGAAACTTTTTTTTGGATGTAGTATGAAAATCACAATTTTGCAGTGTAAAGAAGCCAGAATTTCATTGGACCTGAAAAAGTTGCGTTTCAGTCATGTAAAATCAAAAGGAAAAACTGATGTTACAAACATACCAGTGCCAAACTTGATGGCATTCCAAATGTCGGGCTCCTTTTCCCTCGACAGATCAATGCATTTCGCATAGCATCCTCCTTCGATGTTAGAGACGCCATTTTCACTCCAGCAGTGCTCGTCATCTCCTATGAGGTACCTATTATGATCCGTGGACAAAGTGGTCTTTCCCGTCCCTGTCAAAATACAATGAAATAAACAAGGGAGAATTAACGTTGGACTAGTCAAAATTCCATTTGTGGCAGGGGCCTAAAAAACATAGCCATATGAGACAAGAATACCTGATAGTCCAAAAAACAGAGCAACGTCCCCGTCTTTTCCCATATTACAGCCGGAATGGAGGGAAAGAACTTGTTTCTTTGGCATAAGATAATGCATAACACCGAACAAACCCTTCTTCATCTCTCCAGCGTATTGGGTACCCAGAATGACCATTTCTCTTCTGCGCAGATTCAGATCTATGCTGGTGGAAGATGTCATGTAATGAGTGTACCGGTTGCAAGGAAATTGCCCAGCGTTGTATATTGTGAAGTCCGGAGTGCCAAAATGCTCCAGCTCTTCTGGTGTTGGTCGGATGCACCTGTCACCCATATATCCCAATTGACCCAAATGTCATAAATCTCAATCTCAACCAGACCACATGATCCCCTGCTGCACATACATCTACACACACAGGCTACAGGGTCCAAGAACATATATTGTATACCGTTTCAAATTATTAAAGGAATGTAGAATTGATGTTACCAGGCGTTTCAGAGTAGTAGAAGATTTGTAATTAGCAGAGATGATTAATTAGGAAGAGCTTAAATAGCAGAACTGCTCTGGTTTTCAACGTTAGTTAAAACAGAACATTCGGTCATCCAATTATATATTTACAAGCATACATGTATGATGCCTGTATATGTATAAGACCTAGGTGGTCTACAAGCAAAAGTGAGAAAAAGTAATCATTTTATTTTGTTACAGGGGATCAAAAGTGTCTGTTTACGTCAGGGTGAATGCTTACATGTTATGCATGAAGAGAGCGTGATACGCCCTAGCTGAGACAATTCTTACTTTGATTCTGTGCTCTGGGTCCCAATTCAGAAACTGGTCATTCACAAATACCTGCCATTCATTCCAGAAGCGTAACAAACATTAAACCCACCCCATCCAAATCATTAATGTCATATTCAAAGGATAAAATGTGTTTGTCCACCTTCTCAAGAGAGTTGAGATAGTCCACCGCCCTCTCTCGATTGACAAGGAAGGTATGCTCGTCCATCTCGATATTCGGAGATCCTCTACATAACAAGGCAAGGCAAATAATAATAATTAAAAACTTCAACTTCAACTCCATCGACAAGTTTGTATACTAAAAATAGAAAGAGAGATATCACAAACTCACTTTCCCCACCACAGCTCATCTTCAGTGTTGTCATCCTTCACCACGCGTTTATCCCTTGGTGCTCGCCCAGTTTTAGCCCCGGACAGAGTAGCCAGTGCTCCGGTCGAAGTAATGAAGGATCCTTTTTCATATTTAACGGCCTGCTCATACATCTCTGCAACACAAACCACATTCATATCTCAAAAACCATATATCCTCCCCCCAAAAATACCATGAAGCAGGTTACTTGAAATTCTTCAATTGCACTGTACGAACTAACTAAGAAATACCAAAAAAAAAAAAGGGAACTGCTAACCAGCTGGAGAGAGATTATAGAGAATATGCGTGAACTTTAATGAACTGTCACTAGTCGTCAGATAAGCCGAGGGTACGGCCGTTGGAGTTTCTACAGTGGGCTTGGCAGCCTCCACCCTTTTACTCGGATCTCCGCGTACAACCTTGGGACCTGTTTCCCTCGTCAGCGAGGCCAGCGAAGCACTGCACAGAACAACCCACAACACAAATACTCAGAGAAAAGCTTTTAAACCAGGCCTTAAAAAACATTCAAAAACGCACAATATCGATACCTGATGGACTGTAGCTGCTGTTTTCTCCTCTCTTCCTCCGACATGATCTGAAACGCACCCTGCGCTCCATCGATAGGCGTGGTGGGCGCAGACCTCTTCTTCTGCAATGAATGGAGCTCATCCAAAGTCTGAGCCTTCACCGGCGGAGCGCTGTCGTCATGGCAGATCCCATTCTGCCTCTTGCTCCCATGATCATGACTAGTTTGGATTTTAGCCAAACCGTTCGGTAACAGGCTACCGTTGACGAAACTGAAATCTCCATTATTCGCCATGTTCACCTGCAAAACATCAAAACAATCCCATAAACATAAATAAGCTTCAACCATGCAGACCCAAATACCAAAAACCAGAAATTAATGAAAAACCAAAATCTCCCATTTCCCGACCTGGTCACGAAAACAATATTGGCTGCAAAGCCAAACCAGAAAAGAAAATGCACCGAACGAAGCTTACGCTCACAAAACTGCAATCATAACAAGCTAACGTATTAAACGCAACGAGTAATACAACGATGAAATTTCCCTCCTCCATACGCCCCCTTTTAAAGCTCCGGACCCCAACAATCTCTTAAATCCAATTAACTCCCCACACTTGACGTCAAAATCCTGGCAGCCCTTGCCCTTGCCCGGGCGCCACTTCCAATCACCCACTCGCCATATCCGTTCCAATTTGTTTCCTTTGTTTTTTAAATCGATTTAAAAATAAGGCGTATAATTTCTTGGCTCATTTTTCGAGATTCCGGTGGAAAAAATTGAACACATTGGCAAAATCTCACGCCATCCTAAGCCAATAGTAACCATTTCACTTGACATTAAAATATTCTATTTTCACATTGGGAAAGTTTTCACAGAACCACCTGCAAGACATAAATAACTCGCAAGTCCCATCCCAACAAAATCCTTCGGTCTGTTTAATATATTATTGAAATCCGTTTTCCGTCCTCCATTCTCCAATTAGGCCAAAGAACTACGCGGTTGTCCACGCGTTTTCAGTCAATTTACTTTTACGAATCATTTGTCGGATTCCCACAATCTCCCGTCACTGGTTGACTACCGCAGAACACCTTAAAAAGGCACTAAAAAACCCCGATTTCCAGACGCGAATTAGTCTTAACCCTGAAAATAAACCGTGTTGAAACTTACAAACTTGGAGCCACTTCATTCCTACGTGTAATCAGATTGGGGAAGCTTATCCAGATTCTGATGTGGAAGGGCATCGATTCAGTGCCCTACCTATCCCAGATCCACCTGTCAGAAATCGGCAATTCCTCGTTTTTTCTTCCTTTTGTTCAACTTCCTGGATCAAATCAGATCGTGAATATTCCTGCCAAAACATAATTCGTTTAAATAATTTTGTGGGTGCGACGTGGACGGGAGGATGTCCATCGTTTGGTGGTACTGGATGGTTATTAACGACAGATGCTTTGTTCCACTATAAAAACAGTCATTATTGGAGGGCATCTATCTACCTAGGAATGCAATGCCCTCCATTATGAAAAAGAGACGGAAGAAGAACTCGACCCCTCGCTGCCCGGCTCATACGCAATATAAGGTTACAAAATCAATCGTGATGTCGAGGCCACATATTTTGGCCGTTTGGACGGTGGGGAAGGTGGAACGTTTAGCTGACGATCTATGTAATGTGACCACCATAGATAGGCCTAGTCTACGGTTTCTGAAATATCTCCATTAAAAAAAAATCTACCGACTAATTATGAACCGTTCGTCAAAGATTTTAGATTAATTGATTTTTTTAAAGGATGAATAATCATATATTTTCATATTGATAACATAAAAATGTGATATAGTGTTTATCTAAAACGTAGGTGGAGTGGAATAGCAATCTAAAGTCTAAGTTGAAAACATAAAAAATCAAAGTAATCAAATTATGAGGGGACCCAAACATCTAAAAGGTGTTGGACATTCAAAAATAAGTTTACTGATTGATAATGGTATCATTTTTATTTTTTATTTAAGTAGGCTTAGAATGTATAAGGGAAATTGCAAGGTTCAAGTAAATAAATTTTCTACTATCAAACTAATCAATATGATCATGTTGAGAAGTGGAGTGTCCACATGGTAGGGGACTCAATATTTTAGTGTCAAAATTTTAAGTTGAGTCCCTTTTAATTTGTCTTCTTAGATTTATTTTGACTCATGTTTATAACCAATCTAAGAATAACTTGTATGGGTTTTCATTTTTGTGTTTTGTCTAAGTATGAATTTCTATGTGTGTTGTTAAAATAAAAATTCTTCTTAGGTCTATGAAAATTTCAAGTTTAGAATGTTTTTGGGCATTTTTTTGTGTTTTATCATAGTTGTCAAGGTTTCCCTACCATGCATACATATCCTCTCACCTTTGCTTTCCTTTGTTCATTGTCGACATTTTAGACTTCTTATTCACGTGATACTTCCTACCTAGAGTTTGACTTTCTTTATACTTATCGGATAGTCAAACTTTTCCCTTCCCAAGTACTCTACCCTTCTCTTGGGTGCATATTTCAAGGTGTACTTGGGCTCCAATCTTTGACAACTTGACCAAGTGCATAAGGTATGACTTTTCCCTAACCCCAACAATTCAAAATCCTACCTATTTTCATCGACTTCCCACCAACTCATTGGAATAGCCCAAAAATACCACATGGTTTCTTAAAAAGGCCTAAATGTGCCAAAAAGGCATCAACAACTAATGGAAATGCCATTTCACCACCCAAATACTTCTCTACATGGATTTGGCACTCAATTTCAAGTTAGTTTTCGATAGAGAAAGTCAATGAGTGTTAGGATTACATTTAACAATTGATTTTTCCCTACACTTACCCACAATCATTCAAATAGTTGCTTTGGTGCCCTAGCTTCATAAATAGAGTAAAATGAACAGTGTAGTAGCCATGGTGACATTAATGCAATGATACAATCATTATGAGGCCTATTTTTGTCCAATTTTAGGTTGTAATTGTTGGAAATCAAGGTATAACTTGCAGCAATATGAACTTATTAAAGTGTTTGCAAATCTAAAATTATATGTTCAAGATTACCATAGAAAGATTAAGTGATTGACAATTGCAGCAATGAAAGAAAAAAATTACAATACCACAAGTCATCAAACACAAGTGACACGAGATATACATGGACAAACCCTTGAGAGAAAAAACTACACACCCAAAGAGATTCAATGTTTGTATTAATCTTCATGGAAGCGCATCAATACAACAATCCTCTCTATATTCTAGTAGCACTTCATCACTCTAACAACTTGCAAACCAAATCTTACAAATCACCATCTCAAGGCTCTAATATATAGAAGTTTGTGGCAAATAATACCACAAATGGTATTCCAAAACAACAAGCTAAACCACCTAGAAAAACCCACGCCCCCCTTAATGAATAGCCCATAAACATGGAACAAAATATTAAATTATCACATGGCCTTGACATGGGCACCTAACCCATAGCCAATTGAAATTGGTCAAACCCGAGCACTCCCTAACTCATTGATGACTCTGACAGCTGCATGCAAGAGCATGCACCAACATACGAACTCGGGTGCCCAACCATGCAAAACATGCAAATAACATGCAAGGAAATGCTCACCAAAGTGGTCCCCACTCATCAAGTTGGACACCCAAGAGGAATATTTGTTAGAGTTATCATACATTAGCTAATAATTAATTAATCTTGTATTGATTATTAGTCTAATTTATTCTCACACACTTTAGCTAAACTTAGGAATGCTTTATTAGTTAAGTTAATATTAGATCATTATGTCTCATCTCATGTGATGTTGACACTTGTCATGATTTGATCGTTTCTCATTTAGGGCTTTGCTCTTATAAGCATTCAACCCTTATTGTAAATAACTCTTGGATATTGTTCACAGGGAATATCACGGCTTTCATCTTTGTTGAAAGCTTCTTCTATAACTTTTCTTGTTGAAGATTATTGCACATATTTTTTTGCAGATCTCTTGTGTGGAAGATGTCTTTGTTTATTGTTTGATCCTGTGGCTCGTGGCTTTGTGCTTGTTTCACAATTCTAACAATATTCTCCTATGATGCTCTATAACTACCACCATAATGGGTCTACCTCTTTGAATGCAATTACAATTTTTCATAAAAAATAAATAATAAATATTTTGTCCTTCATGTCCCCTAGAACACTTTCCAAAGAATGTAGAGACACATAAATCAACTTAGGATAGCAATTATAATGTCACCTATCCTAACATTCTCCCACTTGACATTATACATTGCAATTACATCTATGAGATACAAATAAAACATATAATCAAGTACAGTAATCAAGGCTCATGGCCTTCCTATACCAAGAGAACTTATCCATGGCCACTGGCTTTGTGAGAGAATCTACAACATTATCCAAAGTGTCAACCTTCTCAATCAAAAACTTACTATTCTCTACCATTTCTTGCACAAAGTGATATTGGACATCAACATGCTTAGTACGAGCATGTGATACATAGGTCTTTTAGCTAAACATATGACACTCTAACTATCACATCCAACCCTCATTATCTTGCAATCAAAACCAATGCCATCACCAAGTATCTATAACCAAACTACCTCCTTAGAGGCATGTGTAATAGTCATATACTCTATGTCGGTGGTGGACAATGCAACTGCAGGCTGCCTCTTACTCATCCAACTCACTGCGGCTCCAAATAAAGTAAAAACATAGCCATTAGAGGACCTTCGACTATCTTAGTCACCTGCCCAATCTACATCAACAAAGCCTTGTATGTCCAATGACATCCACATCATCAATGCCATGATAAACCAAATAGTAATCTGAAGTACCACACAAATATCTAAACACCTTCTTAACAAAAGTTCAGTGCTCTCTACTAGGGTTAGACATAAACCTGCTCAAAACTCCCACTACTTGGGCTATATCTAGTCTAGTGGAAACCATTGCATACATCAAACTACCAATGACACTAGAATAAGAAACATTAGACATCTCTTCAATATCATCATCAAAATTAGGCCACATGTCTAAACTCAACTTAGTACCAATTGGAAATGGAATATTTATTGGTTTACAAACATGCATATTAAACCTTTGTAAAATGGTATCAACATACTTATTCTGACTTAACCAAATCTTTATGTGAACCCGATCTCTACTAATCTCCATTCTAAGAATATGTTTTGTAGCCCCAAATCCTTCATATCAAATGTGCCAAAAAATTGAGTCTTAAGCTCCTTAATCATCACCTTGTTGTTACCCATAAATAACATGTCATCAACATACAAGACAATGATTAGTATTTGATCATCAATAACCTTAAAGTAAACACAATGATCCTTCTTGCTCCTAATCAAACCCAACTTCAATGCAAAGGCATCAAACTTTTGGTACCACATCTTAGATGATTATTTCAAGCCATACAAAGATCTCTTTAACCTGCAAGCCAAGTGTTCTTCCATAAATTTCTTCCTCAAAATTCCCATGCAAGAAAGCATTTTTAACATCCATTTGTTGGAATTTTTCTTGTCATTGATGAGATGGAGACTGTTGAAAGAGTTGTGAAGATATTGTTGGAAGGATATATGGTAGATGATGCAGATATTGCTACTATGATGTTGGGGAGATTGTTGGTGATGCTACTATTGTGTTGTCATTGATGCCAACATTATTGTGGTATCTACATTGATGTTTGATGAGTATGGTTGAATGGATTGATGGTAATCTAATGCAACAGTGTTGTTGGTCTAATGCAAACTAGCTGTTTTGTAGAATTGTCTAAGTCCTAGAGCATAATTTTTACCGTACAGTGAACCAATTTTGAGGTTTGCATTGCTTCGCTATGAAGAATTTAGTTATGTGGTTCTGAGGTAATTTTGGTGTATGATGGAGGAATCTAAATCTAAGATTTTGTATCTTTATGTCCTCCATAGTTCAAGTTGGAGTTGACAGAGTATCACTTTGGATTTGGTAGTTACTATGGCAGGGTACCTGTTTGGAATGTTTCACATTCCACCACGGATTATTGTTTTGCTATGAAGTTTTGTGGGAGTGTTTACAAATGTCTGAAGAATGTTGGGTCCAAGTGGCAAGATCTTTGGAGGTTCGCGTGTTGATATGTGGATGAATAGTCGGTTCATCTCCTTATTGCTTCACTAATAGGGCCAAACTAAAAGGTTTGAGGTCATGTGGAATTAAAGGATGTCTAGATCAAACTTATGGGAGTAATTATAGGTCCATGTCAACCTATTTTGAAGTGTTATATGTTTTGGAAGCATGTATGTTTGGATCTTGAGCCAACAAATTGTTGTTTTGCACGTTTCATCTAATTAGGCTGACCTAATTGATGTTGTAGATGTTTGTGGATGTAGTACATATAAATGTAAGATGATTTTGGTGTTGTATGGAAGAGTTGTAAGTATGAGTGTGTGGATGATGTCAAAAAGAGTATAGTGTGATGCGAATGTGATGTGAAGATTTACATAATAGAGTTTGATAGTAGTGAAGCATGAAGTGTGTTAGATCAATTTATAGAGCTTAATTGGAACTATCCTCAGCATATGATAGATGCATTGTATCAATTCAAATCTTTAGCAGTGAGCCACCCTTCCTCTTAGCAGTGAGCCATCTCTTTTATTCTCTATTCTCTGGATAGTGATTCCTAGTAGAACCCCTCAAAAAATTTCTATGTTCCACTATTATCATTGCAAATTTGGCTATCTTTCCTGGTTTGGAATGGGTCTTATGGCTTAGGGTTCTAGTTTTACTTTTGTTCTAGGGTTTATATGTTCCTACTCTCTAAAAACCCTAAGTGTCAATGCCTTTGCATACGTTCTAATTCATTGTTGACTAGTTATCACCCCTTCCAGTTTCTTAAGTTGCTACTTGAGCCAATAGGTCTATTTATTCATCGACCCCTTGTGCCTAGTATTCCCGGTCATCACCCGTTAAGTCATTATTAATCATGTTTTATGTTAGGTGAGTTGTGAATCTTTTAATATTCACCTTTATCCTAAGTTTAGGTTTTAAATATTTTCCTAAGGTCTTTTTATGTTGCAAACCTAAGCATGCAACCCCATTTTAAGTCATGAATAAGTGCACATGCTTATTAAAGTCATTAATAATGCTTTGTGGGTCCCATTGAGTGCATTCTATTGGTCCCATGGGAATAAAATTTTGTGATAAAGAAATCAGAGGGATAGTAGGCGAGTGACACCTACCCACCCCTCGTGGCAGGCCCTACCCTTATTCAAAGGCATTGGTGGATAAAGGTAAACAAATCAATGTTATTATGTATTATGGTAAATTAATCTTAGCCATTCCCTGTTAGCCCGCAGGGGACCCACTATCGGATTTGGGCTCATTGAGGGATAGCAAGTGAAGGCCATGTGGCACCATCGCCACCGCCCATAGGACTATTGAAGACATGGGAATATTTGGTGAAATATTTCTTGGAAAATATCAAAGGGTTAAACAACATGCTACTAAAAGGACATATGAGCACCTGCAAAATTATTTATTGAGATGTTATAATCTTGGTTGTTCATTGGATACGATGGTTATGCACACCGACTAATGGCTTGAAAGATAAAGGGCTTATAGGTTGAAGGTGCTAGATTTAATCTAAGTTGTTCCTTACCTCCCCGTTGCCATGAGATGCACACAGGTTAAACCAAGAGGGGAAGCAGGGAGATGAGACATAGCCATCTACGAAGCTTAAGGAAATTGTGGAGCCCACTGGAAGAAGTGGATGTGTTTCCACATGGTGTAATTTGATTAGTCAGTGCTAGGGGGTCCTCTATGATCAAATTTTTAGACTTGTTTAACTCAAGTTGAGCTATTCATCAGGCCATCTCATTACTAGATCAATGGCTAGAGTTTGAGGTTTGAATTTGGGGCTTGGAGTGCATGGAATGAATGTTGTTGCTCATGGAGGGAGTATCTACAATGACAATGAGCCTTTTAGAAGGCGAGAAAATCTTCATCAACAAATAGAAATGATTTTTTTCTTATGTGAAATTATCCCTCATATTTGGGAAAATATAAGTGCCTTTTGATATAATGTGAATGCCAAATGAATATGTGACATGTGTATAATTTGGCCCAAAGCTTATTTTTCTCCCTTGTTCTTATAAAAGGGAATTCAAGGCCATTTGTACAAGGTTTCTAGTAGATTGATTCTTAGGATAAATTTTGTAACAAGTCTAGTTAATAGAATTAAGTCTTGTCTTAGGTTCTATGAGTCTTCTGGATTTTGTAATGGTGAATGCATAGTAGTACTGTTATCTTTTGATATACAAATGAAAATATATTTGAGGCTAGAACACTGTAAACATTGCATGAATTTTGAATAAAAGTGATCAGGGATTTATATTATTCATCTTCTTGTCTTTCCTTGAATGTTTTTTCAATGTTACTACTCTTATTCAAAGAATAAGTTAAACTATGTTAACATGAATGAAGGTTTATGCAATTGTGTACATGGATCATTAAGTATTACCGGTTGAGTCTCTAGTATTAATGGTGTAAGGAATCATTGAAAGGCATTGCAGTGACAAGATTAATACTATTGTATGTTTTCAATTATAAGGCTTAGGATTCTCCACCCAATGGGTAAGGCACTAGTCGTTTAGTGTTGCAATCTCCCAGATCCTTCATAGCAGTTGCATTCAAAATCAACTTTAATTTCAAATTCTCATATGAATGTATGTCAAACTTAATGTGTAACATTTTCTCATGTTTAAGTTAGATATTACCATAAAGATTTTCCAGATCTTTGAGGTATTTTATCTTCTAAACAATTAAAGGAAAATTATCAATTTGAATTACAATGTTTGTGATAATTGGCACAAGAGTATCATAAGGAACATTGTAGGGATCACCCTTTTGGGTTTTACAAAGCCCAAAGTGCAAAGGGAAATCCTAGCAAGCTTTCACCTATTCATTGGTCAATCCTCATAGTTATTAATCATTGAATTTTGGCAAATCCATAGATAATTGGTGAGACCAAGTTTGGTTCATTAAAAACAACCAATAAGTCCTCTGAATAGTGAGTCCACCTGGAAATGAGCCTTTCTGTAATATATTATGAATGGTTATAATATATTATGAACTAATCCTCATCGTGGTTTTTCCCTTTTCGGGTTTTCCACATAAATCTAGTGTTCTTGTGTTCTTTGATGTGATGCATGCCTTCTATGTTCCTTTCTATTACTACAAGTTTAATTAAATGCTTTGAATGAATGTTTGAATTCAAAGTTAATGAATTTCAGTAAATACTAATTCACCACCCTTTCAGTATTCTAGATTTTCAACAATTGGCATCAAAGCTTGGTTCCTTCAATTGGCTTGATCGCTAAGGTAGATCTTGGAATTGAACACATGGCTACAAGGAAGTATTTGATTCCTCCAAAAGAGATTATCCCTGGAGGATTTATTGAAGAAGATTGTGTAGTTGGCATGGAAGGAGAACTCAAATCAACTCTTGATGATTTGGATAAAGCAAAAATTGAGAACATAGATCTGAAAAAAGGATCTTAGTGATGTATATGAGGGTATTAAGAAGTTGAGAGAGAAATTCAAGAAGGCTAAAAATAGGATCAAGGAGATCAAGCAATCAAAAGAGGCTATCATGAGTCTGAAATTGTAAATTGAAGAAGGTAAAAGAGTTGAAGACTACCTGAATGCTAAATTGAAAGATAAATTTGAAGAATGTTCAAAGCTTGAACAAGAGATTGTAACCTTGAGATCATATTTGGAGAAAGCAAAGATTCAAGAAGAGTACTACAATACTTGATGAGATGGTTATAAATCAGAAGGGTTCTAAGGACAAAGAAGGATTAGGGTTCGAGAAAGGAACTAGTACAAAAACAACAATAAACTACTAAAATAACTACTAAAAACTACTTATAAATGACTACAATTGGTCGCGTGACCACTAGTAGTTTATTGTTAGTCATATATAACATGACCAGATTGATGACTAAACCATTTTTAGTCATTTATTGGTTGTTTTGATTGATCGATTTGGTAGTATATTTAGTCGTTGATTTAGTCATTCATTGTTGTGATATGGTCACTTATTTAGTCACTTTTTTCCACTGATATATTTAGTCATCGATTGTTGTAATCTGGTCACTTATTTAGTCATTTTTTATTCACTGATATATTTAACTAGTCACTTATTTAGTTGTTGATTTAGTCATTGATTGTTGTAATGTGGTTACTTATTTAGTCATTTTTTTATTCACTGATATATTTAGTCATTGATTGTTGTTAACTGGTCACTTATTTAGCCATTTTTACTCATTGATTTATGTGCATTGGTAGTGTATTTAGTCATTAATTTTAATCATCATTTTGATCAATTTGGTAGTATATTTAATCATTTTTATTCACTAATTTCACTAATAATATATCTAGTCATATTTATTCACTGTTAACACTGATTTATGTCAATAGGTAGTATGTTTAGTCAATTTAATTATTAATTGATATCATTTATAGTATATTTAGTCATTTTAATTGATTGATATTTAAAGATTTAAGCATAAAACACAAAAATACACATCAATCATCAATTGTACACAAATATAAGACAACCATTGAGAAGGAAAAATCGGTGAACTTTATTAATTAAAGAATTGTGTTCTAGTTACAACTCAAAAATAGAGTATTACAATTATTATTTTCAGTCACGAGATTGAAAATCTGATTACAATATTGCAGAGAAATGACTGCAAGAAATAAACTTCTCCAAAAGACTTTTTCAATGATGGAAACACATGCGTGAAGCCCTAGTTCAATGCGAGCACATGCCCCCAATTTCATCTCTTAAAACTTCTACAACATGGGTAATCTTCCTAGAGCAAGCTGTAGTGTGTAGAATCCAAGGAGAGTGTTGATCGTGTCCCATATATGAAGCTTTCTCCTTCAATGCAATCAAAAATAACCCAGCTAGAATATTTCCTCCTTTATATGCAACGTGCCATCTGATATGAGCAACATCAAGGTGATGCCTTTTCCACCATGAATGAAGTTGTGCCTCAATACAATCAACAAAATTAATATTAGTCTCAATTCAAAAAGAATAAAAGTGCATTGTATAGTGCAAGTTTACAAAAGAAAGTCCAAACATAGCAGAAAGATAAATCAATTAAAAAACTGTAGCCCTGTCAACAAATTCCTTAAATAGAGTGTTCAACATAGGCTTGAAATATTATCATAGTCTTGCTCTGGCTCAAAGAAGAAGGTATAGAAAGATTTGGTTGGAAGGTGATTCTTTGAACATTATTAATAATTTGAAGAATTTATCTCCTCTGTCTTGGACAATTGAGGCCTTGATCAAGGATTCCATTGAAATTATTAAATCCTTTGATAATGTTTATATTTCCCATATTTTGAGAGATGGAAATAAGTTAGTTGATTTCTTCGCTAACTTTGGTGATAGAGATAGTAAGGTTTGGGATTTAAATGATCCCCTCCCTTATGAGGCCACGACTATTGTTATAAATGAAAGCTAATTTATTCTGCAATTTGTGCACGTCCTTGCTCACGTGGTGGTATATCATTAGCAAGGAGGGTATGGTTATGATTTTGAGGAAAGGATATCATATGGCATGGGGTTCAAATTCATTATGGTTTGTTTGTCTTGTGGTTGCCTTCGAACGAATTGTGGGTGTTAGTTGCATTAGTTTCCAGAGTCTTCTATGGGATTTTTTGATTTTGTGTGGTGTTTGTTGCTTTTCCCTATTGAGTTCTTGGTCTCTGTTTTCCATTGTCATGGTTGGGGACAGAAACCACATTGAACCTAAATCTTGTGACACCGCGAAGCAGAGAAAGGAAGTGTGGGTGATTTTAGAGAAGGGTGGCCTAACTCCCTTCATGGAGAAATTGCATGGAAATAATACTTAGGTTACTGCCTTGGTCGAGAAAGGATGGAAAGGGAGAACCCTGGAGTTGGGTGGCAAGGAAATTGAGGTGGATGAGGAGTTTATAGCTCAGATTACTAGCCTTCCGATTAAGGGCATGGAGGTGTATAGGGATAAAAAAGAGTCACTGGTTGCGATGTCTCTTTTCTTCAAGCATAATGAGAGTGATGACTTGAAGCCTGCGAAGAGTGGAGGGTATCTTAGGACTTCTGTGAAGGCTCTTTGGCGGGATGTTGTCAAATAAATCATAAGGTATGTTACCCTGGAAGGAAGGTATATGACCACTAACAATTACCATTTTCCATTGCTTAATCATTTTAGGCACAAAAAGTGGGTGTCTTTTCCCTATTATCTGCTGGTGTCAATGGATTGTGGGATTAAAGAGCATAAGAAGAACCCCAAAAACCATGTATTGCATGTAGGGCTGATTCTTTTAATATATGAACATGTTAAAGCTCATTATGTCCAAAAGACTCTGGTTACTCTGAAAGCTAAAGCTAGGGAGGGTTATGATACTGAGTCAGGTGAGGAAAGGGCTTCTAAGAAACTGAGGAAGAGGAGGCTGATGTTAAATAAAGATTCTGAGTCAGATAGGGATGATGTTGATTATGTCCCTGATTCATATGCTTCTTTGGAGGAGGGCCCCATATCCCCTATTCAGGGTAAATCTAGTGAAAGGAAATTGATTGAGGAAGGGGGATATACAACTTGCAGTGATGATGTGGAGGAAACTATTCCTTTAAAGGGGAACAAAGACAAAAATGAGCTTTATGGGGAAGCTTCCTCTCCTCCCCTTGTGTCTAGACTTGTGTAGGATCCTGAGGAGGGAAGTCAGAAGAGAAGGGTTTTGAAGAATTCCCCTTTCTCTGTGGTTGGTGGATTCCATGGTGGGGATGTTCTGAGTGCTATCATTGGGTTGCCTAAGTAGAAGGATAGAGTTGTGGGTGGTGATCAAGCTGCAGGAGCTAAGAAAGCGGACACGAAGAGGATTCAAAAGAGGCTAGTTGTTGCGGAGCAAATTGCTGACTCCATTTGTAAGATGAAGTCTCTTGTGACTGTTGCTAAAGGTAAGGATGCCTCTGAGGAAAAGGTCCATGAGAGTTCCTTAGAAGAGGATGTTGCTATGGGAAATCACGTTGAAAACTTTGATAGGGAGGATCTTTCTGATGTGTTGGGTTCGGCTTGTGATAGTGCCAATGTTCTTTTTAAACTGTTTAAATGGTTTTTTCATGAGATTAATAGGACTAATGTTCACATTAGAAGAATTGCTTGTAAAGTTGAGGATCCTATGATCCAAAGCCAAATTGATAATTTAGTGGCTGGTCTCAATACTGTTGCTAATACTGTGGTGGAGGAAACTGTCAATCTGAAATAATGTATGGAGGTTAGAATGTTCTCCCTTGAGGAGAAAATTGACAAAATTTGGAGCATGGTTATGAAGAGTGGGGAAGAGCCTAAATTCTTGACTAGGCCGGACTTTGTGAAGGATTTTCCCCTATTAAGAGAAAGGAAATTTTGTCTGTTGATGATATGGTTGATGAGGGTAAGCAGACTAGGGAGGATTATGTTGTTGCTAAGGGCTCTGCTAAAGGTTCTATTTTGAGCTCTAAGGTAAATACTGGTGGACCTGGGGTTAGGACTAGAAATAGAATAAAAAATTAGGCTGGGGCCTCAGGTTTGGAGGTTTCTAATACTAGGGTTAAGGGACATAAGCTTGCTACTAGTGAGATGGAAGCTGTGGAAATTTTGAACAATATGTAGTGTTGTGTGCCATTTTTTGGCTGCTTTTTGGCTGGTAGTTTGTTGTCGTTGGGCTGATGGTTGTTTCTTGATGTTTCCTTTTTGTTTCAGTTGTTCCTTTTTGTAAAGGGTTCCAGGCCCCTTCAAAACCTATTTTTTTCACCTCTAATCAAAACATAGGCCTAAAATATACATAGTGAACCCTTGATTTTAGAACCTTGTTCAAAATTTAAGAAAGGTGATACGCTCAAATTATAGAATGAAGTTGACATATTATAGAATGAAGGCTATCAACACTAACCAGATTGGAACAACATTATCAACAAAAATTTCCTGAAAACCAAGCCCAAGAATGTTATCAAACTTGGACAACAAAAATGTCAACCCTGGTTCATGTGTTGTCTCAATAAAGACCTACACCATTAAAGAATCTATTTATACATAAAGTCCAAATTAAGTTGATGAGAAAATATTTTTGATATCCAACTAGGAAGCCTTAACATCCAAAAATTGCTAATCTGATGTTTCACAACAAGTTTCCCAATTGTGACATCATCTTCCCCATTCACTTTAGAAGCATCGCCCAATTCAACTTTTGAAGGCACAAACACATAAGGTACTTTCTACAATGGTAATTTTCAAACTAATGATTAATAACAAAACTTAAGGCATCCATTAAACTTGCAAGAAAATAACTACTTGAACAAATACACAAAAGCATCACCAAATGGTTCAAAACTTATACATAAAGTCCAAATTAAGTTGATGAGAAAAGATTTTTGATATCCAACTAGGAAGCCTTAACATCCAAAAATTGCTAATCTGATGTTTCACAACAAGTTTCCCAATTGTGACATCATCTTCCCCATTCACTTTAGAAACATCGCCCAATTCAACTTTTGAAGGCACAAACACATAAGGTACTTTCTACAATGGTAATTTTCAAACTAATGATTAATAACAAAACTTAAGGCATCCATTAAACTTGCAAGAAAATAACTACTTGAACAAATACACAAAAGCATCACCAAATGGTTCAAAACTCATCGTCAATATAATTCCAAAAATTTGATGTTCATGTGCAAGTTATTTAGCTTTATTCTCTTACAATTCATCAAAATTAGAAAAAAGGGTAGCAAGTCAGGGGATTTGATCATGGGAAAACTTTATAGTTAAAAGGGTTTTGTACTATGTCAGAAATCATTTGAGTAGTTTCAATCCCACCATTTTACCCATACGATTACTGCCCTATACAATAAGAATCAAATTGTGTTCATTTTATTGGTTTTGATCCCTTCAATCCACCTTTGCAACATCACTATAGTTGATCTCAAGTCTCAATCCCTGTCTTTCTCAAGTGTAGTCAGTCTCAGTCTCATCAAGTAGACTAAACTAAGTGAGGTTGAGGGTTTGAAGTAGAGTACCATCTTCTTGGTATGTGCTTGACTTTGATCATGACTTGTATCTTGAATGAAAATAGAAAGCTAGCTGCACTGTAAAATCATTAGAAAAATAACCACGAAATCCTCTTTAATTAAAATAATCCTCCTAGATATTTCAGGACAAGATATTTTAGTTAATTTCTAAGAGAGCTAATTTCACTATCCAAACAACCATCAATCTATTTACTGTATATAATTTCCTAGAATTTAGAATTTGAATGTAATGAAACCATAATTACCAAAGATTTGACACCAAAATGTAGTACAAAATGAATTTTTTGACAACACATGTGTTTTGATAAACCAAATATACCCTTGACATGTTGATTTAAATAACAAGGAAATATCAAACTGGAGACAACAAGATAACATTCATTAATTCACTTCAACAAATAATTGAAACTAGAATTCGACCACTAATTATAATTTCATTCTATTGATCTTCAAAATGATTTTACAATACATTTCAAAATTTTGTCATGACTAACACATCAAAAAGTTTCTTGTCAATTACCCACTTTTAACATAAATAAAAAAGTCTTAATTATTGTTGTTTACATAAAACTTTAAAAGAAATGAAAGATGAGAAGTGAAGAAAATTTATCAGATGTTGAAGTCCACAACACCTGCAACATACGAAAGTCCATTACTCATTGTAAGGTACCCGTGATCATTCAGATTTGGCAAGGTCCTCTCTCCATGATAGTATCTACATTAAGGCTTGGTACTTCATTACAAGGCCTATTCTTCTAGGGAAGCTAGATATGTCTACTCCCATTGGTACACCATGTAATCATGAGGCCATTTGTACTCTTGAATTTTTTTTGTGTTGTCCAAGTGCCTCTCCCATCTACTGTCTAATAACCCTTTGCTATCTGTGATGAATTTTGAGTACCCAACATCCAGTAAAATTATTTCATCCAAGTTTAAATTGAGGTGGTGAATATTTATGTCACCATCCTTTTGTATATTAGTGAGGCAGTTGGGAACAATTTTGTTAAACTCATCTGTCTGATCCTTGGAGCCTTTCAGTTGATCATCATCCCTTAGTATCTTAGGCATGAACCACTGCTTTAGCATGTGAAATGAATCCATTCTTGCCTTGATCTTTTGGTCTTCTGAAGACATGTATTGAAATTCATATGTGACCATTCAGACCATTTGCTCAATAAGCTTTAAAGCTGCAGGGGCCTCAACACTTCTTTGTAAAATTTTGCACAAAGTTGTTAAGATGTGATGTACAGGTTGTCATTTCTTGACTAAGGGGTCCAATATAGGTACATGGGCCTTTATTTGATCAACTGCTTGCGATAAGGAAACATAACATTTATACACATTTTCCAATTTGTCCACAATTAGTTTAACCCTATGCTCCATGATCTGTTCCAATACCCTGAGGGTTTCTCTCTTTGCTCTTTCCTTTGTTTCTTCATTACTCTTTTTCAACTTCTCAATTTCTTGTTTTAGCACATTAACTTGTTCAACAATGATTTCACTTGTGTTAGTTTGGATGGCAGGTGGTTTGCATACTATTAATTTTGTGCTTGGGGAAGGACTTGCTCCCTTCAACTGTTGTTTCAATTTCATATTTTCTATGAATAACCTATTCACTTCATCATTCAGATCGGTCTATGCTTTCTCATATTCTGCTAATCTAAGCTCCATAACCACATCCCTAGTAAACATTGCTAAGTGCATTGTCATAGTAGCTACCTCCAATGCTGATGTGTCTTGAAGTGTCTTTACCATGGAAAACCCTCTCATTTCTTTTACAACATCAAACAATCTTGGTTTCTTTGTTATTTTTTGCTTTGTCCAAAAGGCTAGGGTTTCAAGTCTTGGATTGTAATTTGTGCCACTTATTCCCTCATCTGAATTGAATTTAGAAACCAACATGGGATCTTATTGGCTTCTTATTTGATCTTGTAAGAATATTTTTTTTAACTCCATCCTAGGAATAATTAGTATATTGCTTTCTAAGACCAATTTTCTTGCTTCTTGGGGGCTAACAATAATTTCATTAATCTTGAGTTCTTCAAGAGTTTGGGAAACAATCTAGTCATGTTGTGACTCCTCAGTGACCATCTTATTAATTTGGAGTCTCTTCTCAAATTCTTTCATTTTCATCTTAAACCAAAAATATTTAAACTCAAGAGTTTGAAAAAATTCATCATCTTCAATAAATTTAAGGGCAACAATCACCCTTTCATCATCATGCAGTTCTTGATCATTATGCCTATGTACATCCACTCTTTCTTCTAGTTTGTGAGCATCAATTGCAAGCTTAGGTGGTGGCTAATCAACTTCATCATCTTTAAAATTCAAAAGTACATCAGCTACCTCTTCAGTATCCACTACTCCCTTCACTTATTTTATATGCCACTAAGGGGGGCCACTCCATGTGTCTTCTACCTTTTAGGACTTGATTGCTTAGGGGATGCTTCTGGATTGTATTGTGGCAGTTTCTGGTATGAGATCTTTGATTACAATACCTCTTGGTTTGATGGGCAGCTTGGAGGGTTTCGAAGACTCACCCTCATGTTTCTTTTCAAGTTGAACATATAATCTTTCAAAGTTGTCAATTATTATGTTCATCCTTTTCTTCAACATAGAATCCTTGGAATCCAGTGTTCCTTTTCTTCTCCTCCTCAATCCTCTTTATGATTTCCCACTTCCTCTTCCTCTAAAAAAACTTCATCAAGTGTAAAGCAATTTCTTATTACATCTTCTTCATAATCCATTACATGGGTAATCCCATCTTTAGTGAGAAATATTCGCTTTATAAAATTAATATTCCCTTCAAGATCAAAGACCCTTTCTCCTCATGACTTCAATGAATACTGCATCTTCAAATAGTTCTACAGTTCTTCAAGAATGTTAGACCCTACGGATAGCCCCTCACATTCAGTTAGGTCAGGGAGGAATGTCTCCTTTTTCTATCTTTTCATAACATCTTGCTCCATCCATAACATTTGCCACATAAATTCTAAAAAAGAAATTTGAATAGAAACAAATTTAGGTAAAACATGTGGGGCTTGAGGACACCCATAGACCCTTATTACTATTTGGTCTACTAAGAAGAACTTGTCACCAAAATTGTGAGTGTGTCCCTGCTCTGGCTTCAATGCTAAAGGTCTTAATATTTGCATGATTTTATTAGGAAATCTTGGTGAAATATGAACAAGAGAGACCATGAACTTTACTATGAAATCATCATGAAATATTACATAATCACTATTTTTACATCTACTATCCCAAATGTAACACCAGTTTTGTACAGGCAACCTATTCCCTTCATCATCAGTCATTCCCAAACACATTCTTTTAGTCCATTTGTTTATGTTTTGGTATAGTATTAAATAACACAACAAAGAGTATTTCCTTAAAGTGATGGGAGCTAAGTTCTCTCTTACTTGCAAAAATCCCTCATGTAGCCCTTTCTCAATTTTAGCAGCAAAGTCATACTCAATGTTGACTTCGGGATTTTATATCTTCATTGCCATCATCATGAGATATGTTGGCATCCTCTCTTCAACATCTATTCCATGCACTTGGCACAAAGCAAAATAAGTTCTTTTGAAATATACTTGGAAGTCTTATGTGGCAAATGACTCATTTTGGGAGGGGGAGATAGGTATCCTCCTATTGTTTACACCCTTTTTCATGTGTAAAGGAAGTTCATCACTCCTGTAGGTTTTTCTCAATTTCCTATAATCCTCCTCACTTTTGTCCAAGTCGATCTTAGTGATAGCTTGCTTGTTTAACATAAAACACTGTATAATTGCTTCTTTAGTCAGCACCATTAATGGTGAACCATTTGGAATTCTTATAGTCCTGGTAGTTGGGTGATAATATTGGGCCAATACTTTAATAAACTCAACATCTATGAAGACATTTGGGAATATCAATGTGGCCAAATCTAAGGTCCAAGGATTTGAAATTGGTATCTTCTCAACCCTTTTTTCATAGAGGTACCAAAACATATCCCACCCTGGGATGGGGATAATTGGGTCTCTACACCCTTGGGTTGTATCTTTAAACACCTTTTTGGATCCTTTGTCTACAAAATTAGGTAACAAATCTAAAATGGATTGTTGCAGGGACCTCTTATTTGATTTAGAAACTATGGACTCTTCCTTTTTACTCACAAGTTGATTTCTTTTGGGTGGCATGATGAAGAATTTACTCCTACTTTATTTTTTAAGTGTCTACTTGTAGAAGCAAATTCAATTCTTATACACTTGCTACAGAGGGTTTTTGTGAACTTACCCAGCGAAATAATAGCTACAGAGTTTTCCCACTTGAACTCCCTTGCCTTTGGTACACTGAGCTTTGTAAATGATTGCCAAAATGTTGTTGAGTCCCAAGTAATATTTGCTGCTATGCTCAGTCACCTCACTATTAATGTCAATTCGTGAAAATATTTTAGAATCTACCCATATTTTGATTTTGAATACATGTTGATTGGGAAATCGAACAGTGTAATCATTTAATGCTTTGACAACTTGTACCACACTACTGCTAGGTCATTCAAAGACCATTACGGGGTAGCATTAGCAGTACCGCCACCTCGTGCACACCCCTTTGGACTCCCGTGGGATAGTAGGTTAATTCTAGTGGTTGAGTGATTGTTCACTGCCATACTGCTCTGTCATATCAAGATTATTGCAAGGTAGAGGTAGAAGTACCACCACCCTGCACACACCCCTTTGGACTCCCACATGACAATGGGTTAATTATAACAGTTGAGTGATTGTTCAATGCCATACCACAGTGTCACTATTTACCCCTTGTGAGGTTGTAGTTTACTTTAGTTGTTAACATGTTATCACCACCACCCTGCGATATTCATATTTGGTTGTCACGGGTATTGCAATAAGCATTTGTAAATTGACATATATATCCTACCATCCCACACATACCTCTATTGACTGCCATAGTAGTGCGGTATTGGATTTTATTATGAATGCAGTATTTTAGATATCATTTTATTGAAAAGATTGAACAATTTTCTAATTTTGCAGTCTCTCAATTTTAGTTTTAAGTGTCAATTAGACCTAAGAGATCATTTCTTTGTTTGTAATGGGGAAGATTAGCTCATCTAATGTTAAGATATCTATATGTATTATTAAATCGCAGATGTTCATTATATGTTTGCATCTAGAAAACAT
>VDFB02133958.1:0-17140 GCA_007258455.2 Sequoia sempervirens | reverse complement strand
GAATATTAATGAATATGAATGGGACTCCCCTTCCTATATCACTAGATATGATTCCCCCAGTTCTCATAATGATGACCTAGACACCTAGTGGGAAAAAGATACCCTAGTCATACCTAACATTTCAACAACATCCGTAAGTTATGTAGATAATGATGATATCCTACCAATTTGCTATCCACAACTCATAGATTCGGATCAACAACAACATACAGGTCTATTTTGGATCAATTCTATAACCATGAGGCAATCATAGAATTCATGGGACTTCGAATAGACACATTAGTAGGAGATCACAAAGCAAGGTTCTTCATGGATCTTGAAAAAGATGCATACTTTGGTGGAGAGATTGAATCTTCCAGTAACAAAATTGAAAGAAAAAACATAGAAATATGATCCCCTAGGGAAGACCACACTATGGCTCTATTAGATTCAAAAAAGAAGAAAATAAAGGATGCATCTGAAGGTGAAAACCTCCTAGAGGCACTCGAGGACAGAGGGTTCAATCTCCCCATATCTGATTATCAAGAAAGATCAACATTTATGGTAGAAGTAGAGTCCATAAATGTTGGCACAACAGAAGACCCAAGGATAACATACCATGCGACATCACTTGATTTCAAAGAAAAGAAAATTTTCACAGCTTTCACCAATGATAGAAAGGTAAATTTTTCTTGTACCTATGTTGAAATGCCTAGACTAGATCTGGCATTAGTGGTACATCATTTAGCTATAGTCCCTGGAGTAAAGCCTATCAAACAAAAACTTAGAAAAATGCATCCTTAGGTGGCTTTACTGGTAAAGGTAGAGCTAAAGAAACTACTAGAAGTGGGTTTTATCAGACCCATAGACTATCCACAATGGATATCAAGTCTAGTACCAATGTCAAAACCTACTGGGGGCATAAGGATCTACACAGACCTTAGAGACCTGAACAAGTCCTGTCCAAAGGATGAATTTCCATTTCCAAGTATCAACATGATTGTGGATCTAACAACAAGACATGAGATACTATCCTTAATGGATGGTTTCTCTGAATATAACCAAATAAAGATCTCTCCAAAAAATCAACATAAATAAACATTTACTTTTGCTTGGGGGACCTTTTGATGGAATGTAATTCCTTTCAGCCTTAAGAATGTAGGAGCGACATATCAAAGAGAAATGACAACAATATTCCATGATATGCTACACACCATCATGGAAGATTACATGGATGATACTCTAGCAAAGTAAATCAAAAGGGAAGATCACTGACCAATCTTGCAAAGGTGTTTGATCGGCTTGAACAATATAATCTGAAACTCAATCCTAAGAAATGTGTGTTTGGAGTAACATCTGGGAAGCCGTTGGGATACATAGTGTCGAGAAGAGGGATTGAATTGGATCCTACAAAAGTGAAATATATAATAGAGATGCCTCCACCAAAAACATTAAAACAATTAAGGAGTTTACAGGGAAAGCTACAATCCATCATATGATTTAACACACAATTGGAAGAAAAATGTCACCCTTTCACTCATCTCCTACACAAGGAAATCACCTTCAAGTGGGATGGGAGATGTCACCAAGCATTCCAACAAGTCAATGAGTACCTACTTACTCCCCCTGTACTCATGTTGCCTATTCCAAAAAAGGAAATGATACTCTATGTGTCTACCACACAAGGAGCGTTGGGAGCTCTCCTAGCCTAACTAGATGATGATAATAAAGGGAAGTCTACTACATCAACAAAACAGTGGTGGGCTATGAACTAAACTAATCACCCATTGAAAGAGTGTGTCTCTCATTTGTGTTTGCAACAAAAAAGCTGAGACACTACATCTTAAACATGAAGGTAAAATTGATTTCAAAAGTAGACCCACTCAAGTACCTACTAGCAAAGGAAATACTAATAGGCCAAATTTCCAAATGGGTGATGATCCTAAGTGAATTTGATATAGATTATGTGGATAGAAGAGCTATCAGGGGACAAATCATAGCAGACCAATTGGTTGAAGCACCATGGATGATCACAAGCCTCTCACAGTGGACTTTCCATATGAGAGCATCTTAATGACAAAATAGACATGTCATTGGACTCTATACTTTGATGGGTCCCATACTCAACATGGCTCTAGAGCAAGTGTTCTATTTCTCACACCACAGGGAGATAGTATACCCAAGGCTTATAAGATCGCTTTCTTGTGCACAAACAATATCTCAAAATATGAAGCTCTTATCACAGGGCTAAAAATGGCTATTGAATGGGGAATAAAAGAATTACATGTCTTTGGAGACTCTCATCTAGTGATTATATAGGTGAAGGATGAGTACTAGGAAAAAGATGATAAATTTTTGCCAAATAAAAGGATGGTAGACAACTTTAAGGAATACTTTATCAGAATAACCTTTGAGCAATTTCCTCATATCAATAAGGGTATGTGTAGAATCATCATGGAAAAAACAAGCCCTTAAGTGGCAAAAAATTTAGAAAAATTAGTTAGGAAATTTGACATAAATATTTGAATAAGTTATCTATATTATTCCAAAAATATGTAACAATATAATCTGTAGCAAATTGAATGTAGTTTCTAAAATGCTAGGCTTATTTAAAAAAGAAAAAAATCTATTTGGTGAAAATTTGAAATTTCAATGTAGTAGTACTTAAATTTCAGGAAAATAAGAATAGGTGTTTTCTAACCACCCTAACCACAATAAAATGATAATTATTTTTTTATAAGATTTTAGATATAAGTAGAGGACTCATGTCCCAATGTGATGCATATTTTTTTGTAATTTTTTCCAAGTAAATACTTAATTATGATTTTTTAATTACAAATTTTAAAAATATAAAACTCGTGATGTCTAACCACCTTAACTTGGTCAAAACTTCATGAAATTCAATTCTTTTTTTAATTCTATAGTATGTGAAGCAGAATGTGACACATGTTTTAGATTCAAAAAATGTGATACTGTTTGAAAGCTATAGATGTTTTTCAATCATCCTATCAATCAAGAATTTAGTCATAATTCAAATAGAAAATGAATAATAATTATTTATTAAATTCAAAGTAAAGAATAATTTATAGTGGTGGAAAGCTAAGAATCTCCTTTAAAAACCCTTTTCGTTTCATCAATTTTGGGTTAAAAAAATATCGTCAGCCACATACCCTACACATACCCATCATATTTCCACTTTTTGGCCCATCATGATCCTTCACATACTCATGACAGAGCTATCGACACAATGGAAACAATAGGCTCATTACTTGATATTCCACAGAATGTTCCTAAGTATGAGTTCCTTGTAGAATAGCTGGTCATACCTACATTTCGACATCCCAAAATTAGAACTTGTATACATGTGTTGTTGTTGGTCCTAACTCCCCATGGCACTAGACCAAGATACTTTCAACTACATCCAGTAAGGTATCATACCACTTGACTTGACCACAACTCAAAGGAAAACCTTCATTCGTAGAACTTCTCATTTTACCATCCTAGGAGATACCATATAGCATCGTAGTCAAGATGGTATGTTACTCTGGTGTCTTAATGTAGAAGAAGCATGTAAATAGCCTTACAAGAGGTAGATGAAGGTATTTTTGGATTCCACTCTAGAAAACCTAATCTACTCCAAAAGTTGCTAAGAACAGGGTACTATTGGCCCTCCATAGAGAAGGATTGTATTTGAAATTCCCGAAAGTGTTAGCAATGTTAACAACATAGAAATCTTGTTCATGCACCATCATAGCAACTAAGACCCATCACCACACCATGGCCTTTCTTGCAATGGGGATTAGACCTGGTAGGAAAGATATCACCCACTTCATCTTATGGGCACAAGTTCATTATCATAGCAATAGAGTACTTCACAAAATGGATAGAGGAAATTACATTGACCTATATCACCATAAAATAGATATCAATATTCATTTTGAATTATCTAATTTCCAGGTATGGAATTCCCCAAATGATAATAATAGACAACAAAACCCCATTCAAAAATTAGGATGTCCAAGAGCTCTATTCCCAATTTTCTATCCATCATAGATTTTCCATGCCCTACTACCCCCAAGGAAATGGTCAGGCCAAGGCATCTAAAAAAATAGTCCTAAAAGTACTAAAAAAGACTGTTAATGATGTTGGCCATGATTGTCATTTGTAGCTAAGCCCAACCCTATGGGATTATCGAACCAGCTTTTGCACACCTACTAGTGCTACACCATTTTCCTTGGTCTACAGATCAGAGGTTGTCTCACCTATCAAGGTAAAAATCCCCTCATTGTGAGTCTCATTAAAATGCATGGTCAACAACAAAGAATACAAGGTATCGAGGCTAAATGAATTAGAGTTCCTAGATGAAAGATGTTTGAGTGCATTAAACCATCTACAAGTTTATCAGAATCAGCTCAAACAAAGCTATGACAAGAAAATCAAAGATATAAACTTTCACATTGGTGACTTGGTCCTCAAGGAGAATCAAAAGGTACAACTCAATCAGGACAACAAAGGAAAATTTGAACCCAACTAGTTAGGCTGATTTTTCATCATAGCAAGCTACGAATTTGGGGCCTATCAATTGGCTACTCCTAAAGGAGAACCTTTAGCCAAACCCATTGAATAACATCCACCTCAAGAAGTTCTACACATGAAGCACATTAGAATACCCCAAGAAAAAGGGTAAAAATTCAAAAAAATGGAAAAAGGGTAGAAAAATACAAAAAAAAATAAAAAGAAAGAAAAATAGTAAAGAGAAATAAAACATTCCTTGAGTGAAAACCAATTTGTAGCACTCCTAGAACAAGTACCATAGCGAAAACCTGGAAAACATGCACTATTTTTGAATAAGACCCGCATCATTATATATTGGTACTATCCACAGTATCCACCCAACCATTTCATAATGAAACATGTATCCAAGCATGGCTGGTTACTAATTGAGGAAAGTAGTTTTGTATTTAACTAGGGGAAACTTCCTAAAGCTAGTCATTATATATTGGTACTATCCATAGTGAAAACTTGGCAAACATGCACTATGTTTGAATAAGACCCACATCATTATATATTTGCACTATCCACAACATCCATCCAACCATTTCATAATGAAACATGTATCCAACCATGGTTGGTTACTGATTAATGAAAGTAGTCTTGTATTCAACTGGGGGAAACTTCTTGAATCTAGTCATGGATTAGATCTTGGAGCATCCTATCATGGTCATAAAATAGCAAAATCAAAAACATCAAAAAATAACAAAAATCAAAATTATTTTGAAAAACATAAAAAAAATATTATATTTAGCTTTCTCCTTCACTCAACCAATGTAAGATATCAAAATTTTCTTGAACCTCATAGCTAGTTCAAGTAGATTTCCCACAACATATCCTCTAGACATAGAAGTGGAATACCAATCTAGATTATCAATGTTGTTTACCCCAAAAACAATCTTATTCTTTGAGTCAAATGGTTGAACTACGTGGCCTCTGCATGTACAAAATAGGAAAGGATTAACAACCCTTGAGACCCTAGGTTAGTCCCCTTAGGTTTCTATCATGCTTTATTTCAACTTGGTCAAAATTCAAAATCCAAAAAAAAGTCAAAAATTCAAAATCCAAAAAAAAAAGTCAAAAAATACAAAATCCAAAAATATTCACAAAACATAAAAGGTCAAAAACATTCAAACCAAGTGAATTACGAGCCTCTACATGTACAACATAGGAAATACTTATCTTTGATGAGCCCTCGAGGCCCTAGGTTAGTCCCCTGAAAATAACAAAAATAGCATCATAAAAACATAAAAAATTAAAAAAAAGACCTATCTCATGTCTGCACTAAACATCACCCATAATAAAAAAATGTCACACTCACCCTTTGACAAAGCAAACAAATAAATCAAACATCAAAAGCTAGAACCTTCAAGCAAACAATCACAAATATTTGATCGCAAAACAAACATAAACATAAGACAAAGTATCAACTACCTATCTTTTGAAAAATTCACCAACATCTTAAGATATGCCTTAAAGTATCCCTTCCTATAAGAGACATGATCAACAATAGATAATAGTTTTGAAACCTCAAACAGATATGGCAAGTGACAATGAAACATTGTTTTTATGTTTTTATAGTCTTATTTTTGTGATTTATTTTATTGACTCATTACCAGGATCTCTTGAGGATGTCCATAAATATTTAGAGAAGAAGGACTAGGGGAAATTGAGTATCATTTCGATTTGTTGTTTGTAAGAGGATAAAAGCAAGAAGTTGGGTCCACAAAGAGGGGAAGTTTTAGCCAAAAAAAATTCTCATAGAAAATGCGTACGCAACTATTAAAAAAATGTGTAGGTGTTATGGTTCGAGTACTCGAGCCTTAAAAAAACATGTATGCACTAAAACACGTGTACGTGTTATAATGTGTATGCGTTATATAACATGTATGCATTTTATAACATGTACAAGTCATTTATTTAAAAAATTAAATACCTTTTAGAAATGCGTACCCATTTTAAAACATGTATGTGTTTTGAAATGCATAATGCATACGCGTTTTAAAACAGTTACGCATTTCTAAAAAGTATTTTTTTTAAATAAAAATAAAAATAAAGAACACCTATGCGTTTTGTAACGTGTATGCATTTTTTAAAAACACGTACGCATTTTTAAAATTTTGAATTCCCAACCCACATGCTGCCTTGGTTTTAGGCTTAGGAAAGACTTGGAAACCCGACCTTAGCCTTTGACCTACAACTAAAAAACTAAAGCAGATTGAAGAAGCATGTCCAACTTTGGCAATATGACTGATGGACTTTTTTTCTAAATCAATCTATAAATTTAAAACCCATTAGAGAACACAATGTCTAGTTTCCAAATATATAATTTTTATCAATATTGGATTATATTTATTACTTTTTAATTAATTTCTATGAAAAGTACTCCTTAAACTTGAAATATCATTTTTATTTTTTTTAATAACTTTTTTTGTTAAGTTTCTTGTAAAAAAAATATATGGCATCAATCTTCAAACAATTCTCTACACAATGAAAAAATAAAAAATAAAAAAATGTTTAGTTTAGGTCCAATTATGTTGTTTGTACACATTGATTTTTAAAAACAACAATTAGGGCCAATAAAAATTTAATAAAAAAAATAAAAATTTAAAAAATTTCATCAATCTTCATGTTTTTAGCTATCTTTCTCCAAAAGAAATTAGCAAAATATTTTTATTTGGGTCAAAAAGTGGTGTCCATAAATGTGCATGGTATGGTTAAAAAAAATGACTTTTGAAAAGTGGTTTTTATACATCCCTATCAAAATTTAATTTCTATCATCTGGGTATATGAATAAATTACATATATTTGGAAACTAGATTCAAAATGCTAAATTTCATATTACTGACTTTTTTTAAGATTCATTGTATATGTACCTCAAGTTTTTAGTCCAAGTGTGAAAAATTCTAAAAAACAACAAAAACACTTCCACTTTTTGAGCTTTTTGTGGACCCAAGTTCTTGCATCAGCCCAATATACTTTTGTAATACTACCATGGAAAATACTTGCTTTATTAAGTGTATGAAGGTTGTGTTGAAACAATTTGTGAAGAAGTTGCATGTTAGGTGTTCTATACCTCTCTATGTGATTGCTCTGAAAATTTTTTAACACAACTTGACTATACTCTAAACAAAGTTTTCCTATGTCTGGTATGAGAAAGCATACTCTTTGTTTGTAGAGTCAAAGTCCACACAATGGATACAAATTCACCTTTATTATTAATAACCTGGTGCATCGTATATGTTTGCTACATCAAATAGGATTGTTCAAAACTGTGAAGCCTCCAAGAAAAGTGAAAGCAACATCATCAACTACTAACAATATCAAATTTCTATCCATCATCAAATATTTCTTCTAACATCCATCTTGCATAGAAATATCATTAGTACCATATCCATCCTACATCCATCATATATCATCCATACATCACATAAACATCATGTATCATGTATGAGGCATACATCCAAATGATATATCAATCATCCATAATAAAACATCATATGATACAAAGTATGATTTATCCATCCATATCACATGCATACATCAAAAACATACATAAACATACATCATTATACATCATCATCTATGATCATCACATAAGCATAAAATGAAGCTAAATTGAAGAAGGCATATCTAATATATATCATCATCAAGAAAGGGAGAATGTCATAGTACACCTTCATTAGTGAAACAAGTGTGAAAGGATAATACAAAATAATACATATGGGTATGTGCAGGATCATCATGGAAAAAACAGACCCTTAAGTGGCAAAAAATTTAGAAAAATCAGAGTTAGGAAACTTGACTTAAAAATTTGAATAAGTTATCTCTATTATTTCAAAATTATGTAAGAATAGAATCTGTAGAAAATTGAATGTAGTTTATAAACTACTAGTTTTTTTTTTAAAAAATCTATTTGGTAAAAATTTGAAATTTCATTGTAGTGGTACTTAAATTTCAAGGAAAAAATAAGAAGTGGGTGTCTGTCTAACCACCCTAACCACAATAAAATGATAATATTTTTTTATAAGATTTTAGATATAAGTAGAGGACTCATGTCCTGATGTGATGCATATTTTTTTGTAATTTTTTTCCAAGTAAATAATTATTTATGATTTTTTTATTACAAATTTTTTAAAAATATAAAAACTCGTATGTCTGACCACCTTAACTTGGTCAAAACTTCATGAAATTCAATTTTTATTTTTTTAATCCTATAGTATATGAAGCATAGAATGTGACACATGTTTTGGATTCACAAAATGTGATACCGTTTGAAAGCTATAAATATTTTTCAATCAGCCTATCAATTAGGACTATAGTCGTAATTTCAATAGAAAATGAATAATAGTTACTTATTAAATTCAAAGTAAAGAATAATTTATATCAATGGAAAGTTGAGAATCTCCTTTAAAAACCCTTTTCGTTTCATCAATTTTGGGTAAAAAAATAGTTGTCAGCCACATACCCATCATATTGCCACTTTTTGGCCCATCATGATCCTGCACATACCCATATATACAAGGCCTTGTCTAGGACGATGAATATATGTGCAAAAATCATGTCTACAATATGTCTCTAAGCAATAAAAATCATAAAGATCAAGTACAAAAAGTAAAGCTCCCCGATAGAAAGGAAAGAACCCTATAGACCAGGCTACGGACAACCATTTGGGTCTGGCTGTCTAATAGAATAATCACCTACCTCACCACCACCACCACCATTTCCCATGACACTAGACTCTCCGATTTGTGGACATTGAGCAACCCTAGGAATAGTAGCATCATATAAGGTCTGATAGTATGTGGAAATTTATAATAGATGATCTCGCTCTACTCTAAAACTATTAGGCTCTACCCCGATAGTATCTCCGTCATAAGAAACTATACCCAAGCCTCTGCAGCATGTCATCACCCACTCTCACTATCTCTCTCAGCCCTCATATTGTCCATCTCTATGGTCATAGTAGAAACCTGAGCCTCTGTGGCCTATCGCCACACTATCTCTATGGCTCTAGCAGTAATCATCTAAGCTAACTGTATACCTTCATCCCCAGGTGGTGGAGGGGGACCCAAAACCTATCCATGACCCTATGCCTGAGGCATATGCTCATCCTGACTACCTTGTGCCACATCATGTCAATCCCTATCTAGCTGCACTACAAGAACCGAGATGCAATGTTGCTACCCACGCTGACCTATAATACCTACTCTACCCAATGCAAGATCACTCCCAAGATCTATGAACCTCAATGGCCTACACTATGCCCACTATTCATCATAATCAGGAGTAGTACCCAGATCTACTAAACCAACCAACCAACCCCAACCAACTAGGAAAGTGCTCTGAATGCAACAACAAGAATATCTTTGTCTACCTGGTGACCCCATACATGCACCTCCCTAGTGGTTTGACCGAACTGAGTCTCATAAGTATCAGGAAACTGACCCTATCCCATAAGTAACACTCTAACAAAGAATGAGAACAACCTATCAACCATCGGGTATGTTGACAGTAAACAAGATGTTGTGGATCCTCCAGCCACACCTCACAATCCATATAAGGTCTCTAAAAAAAACTTGGCATCTCATCGTACAAACGGTGTCAGTATGGAATATCCTCAAGCAAGGTGTAATGAAGGAAATATCAATAATCATATGAGTATGGATCATTAGGAGTACAATCCTATATCCCATTAGGTCAAGCAACTATAATGTGCACCCAAGCCCAAATATGCAAAAGAGAAACACATGCGGAAATAGATTTTTGGCCCCAATATACAACCTCGTGCATATCTCTATAAAGGTGGGCGAGAAGACACAAACCCCAAGCATATCTAGTTTGATGCTCAAACATACCTTCAATGCAAACACTCCATCCAATAGGGAATTTTCAACCTCTCCTATCAGGAACAACTAGTCTTGAAATCAAACCGCAAAGTATAAGAGAAACAAGGTCTGCACTGCTAATGAACTCAGACAAATCAATGTTAAACTATCTCACCTCCAAGTGTTTGACACCTAACACATGCCACATGGCACAAATACCCCATCGAACATGGTATGTAACGAGCTCTCCATAGATAGGAATGCAGAGAATCCTCCACAGATCCTCGAGTGTAATAGTTGCCTCTCCTGTGGGTAAATGAAATGAGGACGTCTTTGAATGACAGCACTCCATGAGCTGCCATTATCACTATATGATTCCAAATGGGAGGAAGGTAATAGAAAGGATGAATCTCAACCGCATCTAGGAAATCTCACTCTAGAACACCGAAACCAGTAATCGAAGCAAAAAAATCTTGAGGTCATATCTCCCTTAGTTGCAGTGATTTGAGGACCACCTACAATCATTTTAACCCACAATGTTAGGGTTTCATTGTAAAAATGAAAAACAAAACAAAAACGATGAAAAATGACACTTAGAATGACAAACAAGCAAAATAAAACAATATTTAGCAAAAGCGACCAAACAAGAGCAAAGGTGAGGGTTTAAGGCAAAGGAAAGGGTTTAGGTCAAGGGCGCAAAAATAAAATGAAAGGATTAGAAGAAAATGAGAGGATCTAAAGCTTATGCACATAAAATAAAATAGAACATTCAAAAGAAAATATTTACATCAAAAGCATAAAACAAAGGTGAAGGTCTAAGTCAGATTTGAGGATGTAGAGCAAGGGTGAGGGTTTAGGTCAAAAGAGAGCTTCTTAACCTATCAAATGCAAAGGAAACTGATGCAAAGGTTCCAAAACTCTTAGAACTTCACTATTGAACTAAGTACCTTTGTACACAAAATACGAGAAGCAAGAGGGTACATACTGGGCCACTGACACCTGTGGGTCATCTAAACTCTCGAGCTAGGTTTGAATGACGTGTCAGGGCTCCTTGAATCCTAGGAATTGTGATGCAGACCAAAGGTGGAAATCAACTTGAAATGACAAATAACAGATGGTCAACCCAAATTTCAAATCAAATCAAAATAACTTCACAAATCCACTTGTTAGATGCATTCTTTCCACCAACACAACCAAATAGTTTCAAGGGACTTTTCACCCAACTTTCCCAAAATACTTGCCAAATAAATAATGGATTTAGACACCCATTAAGGACTTACATAACATACTTCAATATCAGATATAACTCCTTTGGACCAGTTTAGACTTCCAATACACTCACCATGGGAAAAACAAGGAAAAGAGGTCAATTTAACAAAGGAAGTACCCTTCAAACTTATCCAATCACCTTGAAACCTTGGGGCAGCAAATTAAATGTCCCAAAACCATAGAATCAACAATTGGTTTGCACCTGTACGGCTAGAAACACTCCCAACTCAAAAAAACCTCCTTTTCTAATGCAAAAACAAGGGTTTTGTCAAAATCTTCATTCCAGACTTGAATAAACAAATAAATGGTTCAAACACCTTTCATAGGGTCTGCCTTGACATTTTAAATTCTTACAAACTCAACTCCATCAATAATTCATTGAAAAGCACTTCAAAGCCATCACTTTTCAAGGAAAAATTGCATTTTCAGCCCTAGGGCATCACACATTCACCACAAAAATGATTTATTTTGATGAAAAATCAATTGTAACATCTAACCTAATACATTTTGAACCAATCCACTGAGTTACAGGAGAAAACAGTGGGTGGATTGGTCAAAATCTCATTTTTTTGCCTTCAAAGCCCTTAATGCAAGGAAAACAGGGTACTTGCAGCAAATTTTCAATTTCTCTCACAAAACAATGAATGAGAACTCCAAATCAAAAGAAGATGAAAGTAAACACATATACACACGTTCAATGAAGTTTTTAGAGCATTATGAGACTGTACAGGTCCGTACAACAGTAAAGAATTCTGGAAAATAGTGAAAAAAACATAGAAAATGCACCAAAAAATGTGGTATTCTTGTTGTGTGAGTTTTTTACACCTCCATCAACCTTGATTCGAGCCTTAGAAGGCCTCTTATAACATTTACAAGCCATAACCACCTCCAAAACAACCAACTTTCACCTAATCACCCTTTAAATGACTAATTTTGCAAATCAACACAATTTTGACAACATTTGCAATATTTTGCATTTTTGCCATTATTGAACTTTTAAGACTCTAAATACCTTTAGACACCTGAAATATGGTCATTTAGACCTTATTTAACTCTTATTAAGACTTCTAGACTCAAAAACAACAAAATCCCTTCATTTACCCAATTTGACATCTTTGACAATTTTGACAATTTTTCAAGTTTTCACACACTTTCCAATGTCTTCATGGAACAAAGATGAAATCATGTTAAAATGACCTTCTAAACCTTTTGAACTCCTATTATTGACACCAAAAGGTGTTGGTGCTCCTGCACCATACACCCCACCAAGAAAAAGACCCTTGTCCCAAGTGGTAGAATATGCTCCAAGCATTGACCCTGCTGCTCCATTCTTCTTCAGTTGTGTTTGCTGCCTTCTTGCCCTTAAATCATGTTTTGATACCACTGCTCCAGACCTCATACCTGCACAAAAAAAGTCATTAGCAAGAAATAACCCTGCACTTTCCTTGTTTTCATTCATATACTTGCAATTGTTCTTCAGTTTATGCATGCTCTGCCCTGTGATTAGTTTTGTGTTCCTTGAAGGATTGTGTGCACTCTTTACTGTCCTCAGACCTTTCACACCTCTATCAACATATTCCCAAGCATTAGAAACTCTATTTACCTTTACATCAGCACCTCCCACTATCTTTGTGACTTTACATTCAACAATAGGACACACTATGGTCCCAACAATCACTACACCCTGCTCATTGAACTCCTTAAGTATGCCACCCTGTTTCTCATACATCCCTGCAGATTTGTTAGCATTTATTGTGTTAAAATCAGACTTTGACATGAGTTTTTCTACTGTCCTTTGCAAAATCAGATTGTTCACTACCTTAACACCATTTGAAGGTGTTCCAATCACTGTCCTAACATTATTACCCTGCTGCAAATCAGAAAATGCACTGTCCCTTTTGTCTTCAAGCCTTAAGGGCTGCTTTCTACCAAACATAATCACTTTTGACTTACCTTTGATCTGCTCTCTTTCCTGCAAAGGAGTTAACTTATAGCTTTGATCATCCTTCCATATTGTGTAAGTATTGGCCCAACCATCATACATAGACCTTCTATCATATTGCCATGGCCTCCCCAAGAGAAGATGGCAACAATCCATTGGCAATATATCACACAAGATTCTATCCTTGTACTCCCCAATCTGGAAATCTACATAAGCTTGCTCATTCACCACTAAAGTTTGACTATCATTCACCCAAGAAACCTTGTAGGGTGCTACATGAGGTATCTTTTCTAGACTCAACTTATCTACCATTTCCCTAGACACCATGTTATCTTGAGAACCTGAATCAATAACAACTTGACACACTTTACCTTTGCATTTGCATGAGGTTCTAAATAAACTCCTTCTTTGGCTCATGTCTTCTTCCTTTGGTGTTTGCAGCAATGTTCTTCTCATCATGAGTGCCTCTCCCACTTCTGGATCTGCAGGCCTACTTATACTTGTAGAACTTTCATACTCTTCCTCTTGAATCAATTGTGTTCTTCTCTCATTCCTCCTATCACCACTTGAAGTTGCACCTTGATTTTGAGGACACTTAAAGAAGGGGTGTCCAAATTCATTACACTTGAAACATCTACCTGAAAACTCATTGGAATCCCTTTTTGACCTGAAGTTTGTTCTTCCACCTCTCCATCCACCTCTTGATTCAAGAGCTTGTTCCTTGCTTTTATCAGCCTCTTCATGTTCTTCCTTGGATTTCCTTGAACCTCTTCCTCTATTCACACCACCTCTACCCCTTGCTTGTCTCTCTTGTCTCCTTTTGATTCTATCTTCTGCCCTCATTGCCATTTGAAAGCATTCTTCAACTGTTTTAGGTGGATTGAGGCTGATCTCATCCCTTATATTCAACCTCAAACCACTCAAGTATCTAGCCACTCTCTCCACTTCATCTTCATTATGACCTGCTCTTATACACAATCTATGAAACTCTTCAGTGTAAGACATCACATCCATTTCTCTTTGCTTTAATTCTTGCAATTTCATGAAAGTTTGAATAGCATAATCTATTGGTAAGAATTGAGCCTTAACTTTTGCTACCATTCTATCCCAAGAACATATTTTAGGCTTACCTTTCTTGACTCTATCCTCTTGCACAAAATTCCACCATGTAAGAGCTGGTCCTTTCAACTTTGTCTTTGCATACTTAACCTTCTTGCTGTCATCAATATCTTCAAACTCAAAAAAGTTATCCAAAGCATCAATCCATGCTATAACTTCTTCACTATCCATCTTACCTCCATACATGGGCACATCAACTTTTACCTTAGGATTATTGTCACCCTTGACCACTTTCAGCATCCTAAGCATTCTTCTTTCATCAGGATCTAGTTCATCTTCTTCATCTGGAACTAGAGGATCCCCTTCAGCCTCTTCATCACTTTGCTCTTCATCTACAACTCCTCTCCTTTGATTCTTCTCCAAAGCAGCTATCCTTGCTATAGTAGCATCTTGATATTCTTTGTATATCCTCTCCTTCCTTGCCAATTGCTCCTTCAACTCTTGTATTTCTTTAGCCATTGCACTAGCCTTTGGAGGCATGCTTCACAACCAACAACAAGATCTTGTGCCTGATGCTCTGATACCACTTTGATGCAGACCCAAGGTGGAAATCAACTTGAAATGAAAAATAACAGATGGTCAACCCAAATTTCAAAGCAAATCAAAATAACTTCACAAATCCACTTGTTAGATGCATTCTTTCCACCAACACAGCCAAACAGCTTCAAGGGACTTTTCACCCAACTTTCCCAAAATACTTGCCAAATAAATAATGGATTTAGACACCCATTAAGGACTTACACAACATACTTCAATATCAGATATAACTCCTTTGGACCAGTTTAGACTTCCAATACACTCACCATGGGAAAAACAAGGAAAAGAGGTCAATTTAACAAAGGAAGTACCCTTCAAACTTATCCAATCACCTTGAAACCTTGGGGAAGCAAATTAAATGTCCCAAAACCACATAATCCACAATTGGTTTGCACCTGTATGGCCAGAAACACTCCCAACTCAAAAAACCTCATTTTCTAATGCAAAAACAAGGGTTTTGTCAAAATCTTCATTCCCAGACTTGAATAAACAAATAAATGGTTCCAAACACCTTTCATAGGGTCTGCCTTGACATTTTAAATTCTTACAAACTCAACTCCATCAATAATTCATTGAAAAGCACTTCAAAGCCATCACTTTTCAAGGAAAAATTGCATTTTCAGCCCTAGGGCATCACACATTCACCACAAAAATGATTTATTTTGATGAAACATTAATTTTAACATCTAACCTAATACATTTTGAACCAATCCACTGAGTTACAGGAGAAAACAGTGGGTGGATTGGTCAAAATCTCATTTTTTTGCCTTCAAAGCCCTTAATGCAAGGAAAACAGGGTACTTGCAGCAAATTTTCAATTTCTCTCACAAAACAATGAATGAGAACTCCAAATAAAAAGAAGATGAAAGTAAACACATATACAAGTGTTCAATGAAGTTTTCAGAGCATTATGAGACTGGAAAGGTCCGTACAACAGTAAAGAATTCTGGAAAATAGTGAAAAAAACATAGAAAATGCACCAAAAAATGTGGTATTCTTGTTGTGTGATTTTTTACACCTCCATCAACCTTGATTCGAGCCTTAGAAGGCCTCTTATAACATTTACAAGCCATAACCACCTCCAAAACAACCAACTTTCACCTAATCACCCTTTAAATGACTAATTTTGCAAATCAACACAATTTTGACAACATTTGCAATATTTTGCATTTTTGCCATTATTGAACTTTTAAGTCTCTAAATACCTTTAGACACCTGACATATGGTCATTTAGACCTTATTTAACTCTTATTAAGACTTCTAGACTCAAAAACAACAAAATCCCTTCATTTACCCAATTTGACATCTTTGACAATTTTGACAATTTTTCAAGTTTTCACACACTTTCCAATGTCTTCATGGAACAAAGATGAAATCATGTTAAAATGACCTTCTAAACCTTTTGAACTCCTATTATTGACACCAAAAGGTGTTGGTGCTTCTGCACCAAAAAGACAGTAAAAAGATAAGACAAAATAGCCAAGATAGTCAAAAGATAAGACAAGATAGACTAGAAAGATTAACATCCATTTTATTTTGTTTGCCAATGTTTGTTTGCCAAAGATTGATTTCATGTCGATTTGACCGTTTGGACAGTTTAAGGGTTTTTCCAATTTGACGATGTTGACAGTTTGACAGGGCCTATTGTCAGGAAGGACACATCCTGAAAAAGGCAAAGGACATTTTGATGAGGTCCAAATCCAAAAAGGACACATTTTGAAGAGGACCAAAGAGTGACGAGACTGACATTGTTTTGACTAATATGTTTTGGCAAGTTGGACTGGATGTGATCAGAGGATTGATTGATTGTATTGTTTGACTTTGACTACCTTTGATATTGATATTTTGAATGACTGCTTCCGAAGTCTGGCTTGACTATGTCTCCACTTATTGACTCGATGCAAAATTGTGACAA
>VDFB02133957.1:0-13147 GCA_007258455.2 Sequoia sempervirens | reverse complement strand
TGAATGTTTATAGCTATAGTAGGAATGCTCATGATTGAAGTATTATAAGATGTCTGCCAATTTTATCTGGGAACTTATCAATTTTCCTTCAATATAATTTGCTTGTTTGAAGGGAAATGACATGTACAAATAAGAAAAGCTAGTGCCCAAAACACCATGCTCAAAATTCCCAACAAATCTCTCTCAATATGGTTGTAAAATATGCACAAAATAGATTTCTTAAAAATATTTCACAAAATTTTAAACAAATGAAACAAAGCTTGCTTGTAGAGATCATACATTCATGCAAAAATCCTAAATCGTAGGATGAAAATAGCTCACATAACACAAGCATCATTTCAAAATAAGGTGGAGGACTAACAACCAAGGTCTTTAGAGAAGGATCTGTCAAATGGGTTTTCCTCAGTCATTGAAGGATCAAACTCAACTTTGATGTAGCATCAAAAGGTGAGCTTGGACAAGCTAGTGGCAATGGAGTAGACGGAGATGGCATCGTTGACTTCCTGTGAGGATTATGGTTAGAGCAACAACAAACTAGCTTAAGGATGGACCTTGATGCCCAACCTTCAGATTGTTCAGGACTGTCAATGGATAGAAAAAGGCATTAAAGGAGATTAACAACAATAATAATCAAAGCATGAAAGAACTGAGACTTCTCTAATTGAAGACTTATAAGTACAATCTTGGGTATTGTCAAAATTTTAAAGAATTTCCCAAATTATAGGCTTGGTTAGATTAGGAGAAACAACAACAGATCAATTAATCAATAGGAAAATGAACATGTTGACTTGACAGCAAATATTTTTTTTTTAGTAAACTAAACAAAAGAGGACAATATTCTTAGAATTTTTATTCAGGGGAAAGGGGCGATTGACTCCCTTTACCCTATTGGTTATGAACACTTTTGATCTATTACATCTAATTGATCTTAATGGGTTCTGATTCCACCAGCATCATCATACAAAATCATTTTTATAGAAGGGCCAGCCAAAGCTGCCACCTCAACGCCTTCTCCTATGAGTATTATTGTGAATCTTTTTAACTTTTTAAGCATCCCATCCCACTCTACTCTCTCATTTTTACCGAGGTCCTCGTCACAACTCTGAAGTAGGAAGGGGGTTCTGAAAATTAACAGAATTTTCAATTCTTAGCTGTGGAGGTCTGTTCTTACTATGTTTCTTAAGGTTAGTACTATGCTTAAAATAATCATATGGACCACTGGTAGATCGAGATTTTACCCTCCTGCCTTTTACCTTCTCATATTCTTAAATTAATCTCCTCCTTTCCCTACAAACCCCTACACAAATCCTGCAAATTGCTTTTGTTTTTGTATATTCTCTCTTTCAATGGCGCACCCTATGGAGAAGGATAAACCCTCTTAGATGAGAAAGGAGAATTATCTGGTTCTAGGAAGGATGGCAGGAATGCAAAAACAAGTACAGTGGAAAAATCAAAGCGGTGGTTTAGATGTAGACCAAAAGACCTTCTTCCAGGGTTTATCGCCTCTTTCAAATATTTTTCAGTTAAATTTGGGGAGCGAGTTCAAAACGTTAAAGAATTGTCAATTCTTAGCTGTGGGAATCTGTTCTCACTCTTTTTACCGAAGTGTGATATTGGTGTTTAAAAAAACCAGAGACAGCGTCATGATAAATGCACATCTCTTAATACAGGAAGTTTTACCCAACGACAAGGAAATTGCTGTAAAGAGGGTTTTATTGTGAAGGATTTTTTGAACAAGTGAACATCATAAACACCGTCCGCCACAAGAATCTGGTCAAATTACTGGGATGCAACATCAAGGATCACGAAAGACTGTTGGACATTAATGAATACCTACCCGAAACTAAAGCAATTCAATATATTATCACAACTGACTAGCATATGATACAGTAAATCAAACCTCACAACTAACCCTCCTTCATTGGCAGTCTGTAATATTGGTGTCTACTGCACATAGGGGCTCATCTATTATTATGATATGCAAAACCAAGCTTTTTAAAACACTGCTGACCGATAGCAACTGCACTAGCATGCATGGGATACAAAATGTGGAAGCCTAGACAAGGCATGAACCACCCAACTCCAGTTCCATGTGCTCTCTGTGAAAAATGACCAGAACATTAGGAAGGCATGTTTAATGCTTTCCCATCTTCTTTTTTTTTGTTGGACAGGTTTCTCAAAATTGTTTCTTCAGAGAAATCTAAACCCTCATAGAAATAACCCTTCAGCCAATAACAAAGTTAAATTCTTGAATTTTCATGAAAAAACAATAAAAAACAAATTTTGGCTTAAGCTTGCCATATATAATCTCTTGCTTCCCAATGCACAGAGCTAGAATGGAGATTTTGCTCAGGAGGAAAACATTGAGTATCTGTCTTTATGGGCAGGGACTAAAAATGTATTTATAACTGAATAGCACCTTCCTTGAAGACTATGGTATTCTCATTGTATACAAGATTTCTGTTCTGTGATAATGACATTGGCGATAAGAAGAAGAGAAAGTATTATTTCAATATTTTTGGTATAATTTGAATGGTAGGCTAAAGGCCTTCAGGCATAATTGCTGTTGGAAAACTTCTCGGAGATCATCTTTTATTGTAAATCAGTGTGGGCAGATTCTATGCTTCTTTATATGTTTTCAAAACTAAGAAGAAAATACTTTAAATGAAGGATATAATTAAGTACAACTAAGATGAATTATGTAAAAATATACTTCCTTGGTTTAAACCACCTTATTCTAATGGATGCTCAGGAAAAACTGCTTCTCACACTGTATCATAATTTCTACATTTTGTTCTGTATATTTTCATTATTAATGCAAGTAGATAAACCCATACATGATTTAATTTAGCACATTCATATGCCACGGCCGGCCTCATGAGTTGTGTCGAAGGTACCAAGCTAAAGAGGCACTCTCTTTTTTTTCGTTGTGCTTCTTCTGAATGGCCTTTCTACGCCCTTCCAGATATGAATACCACCAAATTTCAACTATTTCTATCCCTCTTTAAGTAGAATCTATCCCTCAGAATTTTTCTGAAGTAATAAAAATTCCAAAATGTCAGAGATACGTTGTGTTTGAGCTTGTGCATTTGCTACTAGGGAACATTGAAAAGAAAATGATATCAATTCTACTTTACATTCCTTGTCTTTGCCATCATGTTTAGCATACATGCAGTCTCCTGGGGCACTTCCAACTCTAACATCTGACAAAATCCCTCTTTGCATTATACTTTGATGGATATCCATGCCCTGAAGATAAAAAGCCTGACAAATTCACAGAGTCTTGCAATTATACTTCAGACTTGACAGAAAAATCTTATTCACAAGGATCCTGGGGCAAAATTCCTACCCAGAAGGCCATACCTGTGTAGCCGTCCATTATACCAAATTCAAACCCTCCATCAACAACATATCATTTTGTCATGCTCATTACTGCTCTTCTGCAATCACATTACTTTATAAGATCAACTTCTTGATAATTTTCCCTTTGCTTTTAATTACACTCGCACTCCTAGCAATACTTCTGTGCTGAAAGGGATGAGTATGAAGGTTGTCAAGAAAATAATTTATGGAATGAAAGTACCTTCTTAGTGTTGTCTTTTTTCTCACCATCACCCTCTGCATCTTTGTTCTTTTGATGTTTTTCATTGTAGAGTCCCTTAAGAAACCTCCTCAGCGTTCTATTGTTCTATTTTTTTTTCATGTACAATAAAAGAAGGGGAGTCAGTTAGACGACATTTTCAATAGATTATGAGTAGTTGAGGGCACATCTTCTTTCTTATTAACTTAAAATTAAAAATTAGGTTTTTGTTATTTTTAATTTTGAGGATTCACTGACTTTAAGATCTTTATTTAATTTATTTTTATTTATAAGACAATAAAATTAAGCAATTAAAAATCTAAATATATTTTCGCTCTTGATTTAAAGTAAAAAATATATCTAAATGCAATCTTCAAGTTCTTTTTCAAATAATATTAATAAAAAATTCTTATAGAAATAAGAAATTGTCGATTGAGGTAGGGATAAAGATACAAAAAGAGTCTAGTATATTGAAGGGGATGCCATCTTACATCAATTATTAGTCATAGATCACAATGCTAATTAGATGAACCATTCATGACCTAAATTTGATGGTTTGGAGGATGTGAAAATTATTTTAACTATATTGTATGGATTTATATATTAAATTATTTTAATTTTTGTAATCCAAAGGATAGTGATTCATGGCACTGAGAAAATATCAGGCACTTGTATTCCATCTCATAATGTTTTATTTCAATGGCTTTAGAGATTCTAAAAAGAGTTGCAAACTATTTGTCTCCTTTCATACATATAGAGGTCAAAATGGTACTCTCTAGCATGTTAGCTTGTACATAATTTTCTATAGATGTAATCATCGCACCTCCTTCTAATGCAAGTGTTAGTTATTTAACGTTTGATATTCTTAATTACTTAACATTTTTTCTAGGTTAAGATATTTTAGTGTAAATGCTTCAAAAAGTAACACTTCTACAAAGATGTAGTTTTTATAATGGTTGTTTGCATTATTACATTCATGTGCAACAACCTCTTTCCATGAATTTTGGGTCATAAGGCATCTATCTTAGTTTGACATAAATTCTTAATCATATTTAATTGTCTATTTGATTAAGTCTTTGAGATACATATATGGGGACATTTACATACATTGATCACTACTTCAATCCCATTGATCAATAGGGTTAGATTGTGTAAGGACTTCCATGGGCCAAGATGGATATATCAACCAAAACTCTTTTAAGTCATTAGATTAGAAAGGTTGAGGGCTTGTGGGAATTTAACCTTTAAAAACCTTATATTTTACCTACTAATAAAATGTGAATATTTTATATAGAACATGTTTCAAACTTTGTAATAATATACTAAAATTATGACTCAATATTTTTTCTCAACTAAAATTAAGAAGATTTAAAAATATAAATAAAAGAAAATCAATCAAATTCATTTAAAAATAATTAAAAATAATATTAATTGTTTGGCCCTTAAACACTACATTTTTTCTATTTTTAAGTAAAAGTAAATTTACCCTTAATAAAAATATTGAGGAGTGAGCTATTTGAAAAAGTGAGTGGAAAAATAATATTTGTCATGACAAAATAAGCCATTATCATTTGAAATGACATCTAAAACTAATACAAACATCATTGAACAAAAAATCAATCTCATGGTAAATTAATTGTAATCATAGCTTAGGTTGTAAATCTATTGTTCTTGCTTCCTCTCCATGAGGTAATAATTAAGTCACATGAGAACTAAAATTACAACTAATTCCAATGACCAATGGGTAATGTGACGAAAGAATCAAACTATTGGACAAACCAACGTTATTAAGCTCCTTAAGTGCTTGCTTGTTACATTAATGAAAATTGAGATGCATATTTAAAGGAACTCATGGAGCTCTACAACAAGAAACCATATGTATCTATGTTTTTTTTAACATTAACACAACACTATGTCCTATATTAGCTTGCATGTTCAAATTAGATAATGAGAATTCAATCATAGTGGCTTCTTTGGAAGTTATATATAAATTGTCTACACGATTTAAGAATGTTGATGTCATGATGAAAATAGGAAAAATCCAACTCTTATTGAACATTTTACAATCATCTCAAATAGCTAAGAGATCACTTACAATTATGGTTGACCTCACATCAACAAAAGAAAGGAGAAAATAAACCGATTGCTATGAAAATATATACTCTCTCTTTCACACACACACAATTTATTTACTACAATTGAAATTACAAATTACTAACAATTAAATTACTATAAATATCTTAATATTTAATTAGAGAACAACAAATTATATTATAGATAATAAAAATTAAGTAATATTCAGACCAATAAAATTATTTGAATAATTGACTATTTCCTTTAAAATTTGAAAACCAACCAGTTGTGAATTAAAGTCCATACTAAAAGGGCCAACTCAAGTCTTTTAACAGAATTAAAAAAAAAAAAAACTCATATGTGCCTAAAATGTTAGCAGATAAGATACATATAAGCATCATACCGGAATATTAATACAACAACCATAAAACATACTTAAAAGCACCGATTGAGAGTACTTAGAGAGTCATATAATACATCCATTACGAAATGTGAAAATGGAAAGCGAGGATACAAGAATAAGATAGGACTAGAAAAATAACCAAAACCTAGAATTAAGAACTTAAAAACAGGGCTATTTGACTACGGCTATTAGAAATCTAATCAGACAAGTAGCAACTCTTGACGTGGGTGGCATTAAGTTCATACGTATATATGCACAAATATCCCAATTACCAAAGCTATCTAGGCCCACCTCCGGACACGGCAATGCTTGAATTCGTTGACTCTGACAACTGACTGGAACTAGTTGTTATGTCGGTAGAAACAGCAAAATCTGACGACCGAGAAAAAAAGCCTTGTTCCAGAGGAGAATATGTGGCTCTAGGCAGTGTGCTGGGTAGACGAGGCATAGGCACTTCAAATTTCAAGAGCTGGAGCACTTGCCTTATTTTGGGTCTTGAACTAGGATCCGGATGAGAGCACCATAATCCTATCACCACCAGCTGTTCCAATTCTGCCCTGTCAAACACTCCCTGTAAATTGTTGTCTGCTGCATCGAATAACCTGCCTTCACCATACAGCTCCCAAACCCATTCCACAAGTCGTACTTTTGGGCTTTGGAGGCTATGATCTAGTACTGGCCTTCCGCAGGCTATTTCCAAAGCAACTGCGCCAAAGCTGAACACATCTGACTCCGGGCTAGATATTCCTGTAACCGCACATTCGGGTGCCAGGTACCCCAAAGTCCCTGCGATATTGGTGGTTTGAAGCCATTGATCATGCTTCACGAGGCGTGCCAATCCAAAGTCCCCCAATTTCGCATTGAATTCAGCATCGAGCAAAACATTGCTGGATTTAATGTCTCTGTGCACTACACATTCATCCCATAACTCATGGAGATAAAGGAGCGCATTGGCTATGTCAATGGCGATCCTATATCTGCTGTTCCACCCCAGGTCTTTTGTCCTTTCACCAAAAAGGAAACTGTCTAGACTCCCATTAGGCATGTATTCGTAGACCAACAGCAGTTGGGCCTTCTCATGGCACCATCCCAACAGCTGAACCAAATTGCGATGCCTCAAACGATTGATTGTGCTTATTTCTGCAAGGTATTCCTTTTTCCCTTGCTTTGATCCTGCGGATATGCGCTTCACTGCAACTATTTCATCTGATCTCACCAAAATGCCTTTGTACACGTCCCCAAATCCTCCTTGTCCAAGTCTTCTTTCCTCGCTGAAATTAGTGGTACATGAAGTTAGCTCCTCGTAAGTGAATTTCCGCGGAACATGATCCAGTGCTATTTCCATATCCATATCCATATCCGGCGGCTGTTCCTCTTCCATGGCGTTATTTTTCTCTTTGTTTCGCCTTTTAGACCCATAAATGGCGAAGGACACAAAAATCACTGCAACCAAAACGGCAGAGCCGACTGAAACACCTACTTTCCATGAAACTTTCCTCTTCTTAGATGACTGTATTTCTGATTCAGAGATAACACTAGTGAAGTTCCAAGAAATTAGTGTATGAGTCTCGCTTGACGCAATGGCTGCGGCTGAAAACCCCACCACAACTTGATCAGGAAGGTATTTTGTCAAATCTATCTTATATGACAAATGGCCTGATACTTTGCCATTTGATCCAGCAGACACTTCCAACATATTTTCTTGGCCGCGGTAATCTATCCTAGCGTCCCATATCTTACTGTTATTCAATCTTTTGTCTAGAGGAACAGAGACTTCAGACGTGATATTATTGACATCAATTCCAATATGATTGTCATTTTTATCCCAAGAACTGTTATATGTGTCGAATTCAACAGCTACAAGTTGGTTAGATAAATTACCATTAGTTTGGGGATTGAAAAGGCCGAGGTATCCTCCTTCTGCTCTGTATGGGTCGATGAGATAACCGCTCTCTAGAGACGCCATGAAGAACGCAAGTCCATCGCCACCATAATCAGTAGACGTATTGTTGGGAGTCCGGTTGATTTGGAATTGAAACTGAGTGGTGAAGTTGGCAAATGATCTACTAGAAGCACTCCGTAGCGGAATTGGTTCCATGCAAACTACTCTGCCTACACTTCCGTAGTCTACACCCTTTGAGCTGTTTGTAAGTTGGATTACATTTTCATCGTTAACAACGGCATCACCGTCCAGCCGAACAAGTTTTTCGCCATCTAGTTCGAAGCTAACGCGTATATGTTCTGCTTTTGTCGCATAATCTTTTAACAGAAGACACTGTAATGCTATATAAATAGCAAGTGTGGTTGAGGTACTCAAAGCCATTAAACACTACTTTGAAGCCAACTGGGTTTATCAAATATTTCTTCCGCTGGCAGTAGATTTGAGATGGATTCCCTAATTCAATTTTCAGGGGCAATGGATATTATGTTTTTTTCGCAACGGCGGAAGGCCGAAATATTGAATAAGTGGTTGGTCAAAGTTGAATATCTAAGAGGAAAAGTCGCTCGAGAACAATCAAAACCTGGTTCTATTTGATTAGTGTCGCTCAAAGACGAGGATAAAATTGTAACACGTGGTCGAATTGTTTCCTTGAAATATAAATTTGACTAACATAATTTTATTTTTATTTTCATTTTTAAAATGAAATAATACACGAGTTTCTTTCTCGTAGTATTGAAAAATTCATATTAAAAATTATTTATGAAAAATTAAATTAATATATTTTAGAAATCAACTATGAACAAAGATTGAGTTTATCTTTTCACAATGAAAACTTAATGTTTTAATCAATTTAGTTCAATCTTTTGAATAGGAATATACAAATTTTACAATTGCAATTTTTATATTAAATTCTAAAGAAAAACAAAATTTTCTAAGTATGACTTAGGCTAATTATTTAAAATGTGTACAAATACTAATGTACTTTGAAACTATATGTTAAAAGTGGATATAAATTTATTTTGAAATTATATGCTAACAGAAGTGTTGTGTATTGTCTTATTTTGAGTCTAGCAGTTTGGGTTTAATCTACAATTGTGGACTTGTGTAATGTGGATTTTTGCTTTTGTAGTTTTATTTAGTGATCTTAATTTTATTTTTCTTCTTTGGATATTAATACAATGGTAGTACTTAGAAATATATCTCAGAAGAGTTGTCATTGTGTCGCTAGGAGACACGTTCCCTATATCAACCCAAGAAAATATGTATACAAGTTTGTAAATAATACTCTTAAGACATGTATATGCTTGCATGTATAATCTAGATTTCTTTTATTGGAAAAATTGAAGTGTTGTAATATGAATGATACAAAAATAAGTTTTGAAGATGTGAAGATGTGAAATCAATACAATTGAATGTCTTTAAAAACTAGCACATATCATCAAATTTCACAAAATATGTATCATCACCCTAGATGGACTTGATCAGAAAATAAAGGGTGATAGTTACAATTTGATTAAATTTTTATTAAAATAGAGGTCAAGTTTGCAACCATGAAAATAATTTGAGGTGGGAAAATAGTTAAAATATAGTTGGATAACAATTTTATCAAGGTTGTGTTTCATTGATGTAACCTTGTTCTTGTTCTCTTTTGGCCCTTTGGGTGTGGTCTGTTGAGATTATGGATGGAGTCCCTGAAGCTCTAGAATCTTCAATGTAGGACCTTAGCCATGAAAGATCATCAACCACAAAGGAAAGTGTTGCAACTATGGAATGCTGAATAAATATTCTATATTGATAATATGATATGATATGATTGATATGATATGTTACAAATGAACAAGTTGCTTGATTATATAGGCATGAATGAAAACCTAAGATGCATGAGATGTTGCCATGTGTCATTATCTAACAACATGTGACAACATGCGAACCCTATCTAGAAAATTATTAAATGTTGAGATAAGTTTTAGAAGGAATCTTATCCCACAACCTAGGAAGGGAATATTGTCCCATTTATTAAATGATTTATTTAAAAATCTAACCTAGAACTAAATGATGCATGACCTAAGTTAACTTATGCTAGTGTAATAATTAATTAATTACACTAACACCCCCCATAAGTTCAACTTAGGGAGGAAAATGCAATGATTATGCAAGATGATGAAAAGATGGGTCCTGGCTATGAGGCCATGTTAGATACCCATGTACATGAAGATGCATAAAATATCCCACAACCGGAGAAAAGGGGAAAACCCAGTGGGAACAAAACCCCTCTCCAAAAAGAAGATGATGCAGAAAAAGGTGAGATAGGATGGGAAGGATGGAGAACTCCCAAATACCCCCAAAGTACACCATCTGTCACATGGATACAATACAATAGCCCCCCCCATAGGTAGGAAAGAGAGAGACTATATGGCCCCCCCAGAAGATGTGATCACCCACAAATATGGTAAGTGTCTGAAGACAGAACACAATCCAATGTCGACAAACAAATTGTCTCCCTTTCGGAAGAAACAAAACCATGTGCAAGTGTAGTGATGCTTCCCATTCCAGATAGGAATTGAAGGAAAGAAGGATGAAGATGGATGCCGATGATGTCTTTTAACTCTGCTCAAATGTCTCCTTGCCTGAAGATGAAGATGCCACAATCAATGAAGAAGGTGACAAGCCAGGACGATGCAGAAACTGATGCTGAACAATATCCAAAGACAAAGATGGAATGGATATGATGGATGTGATGGAGACTTGATAGAACCCCTTGAATGAAGTGCCCTCAAAACCATTGAAAGAAGCCTGAAGCTGATCCAATGGTAGATGTTGAAGAAACCTCAAATCCTGACAGGGAAGAAGTCTCAGATATGAAATCTTTGAAGAGAAACCAAGTGCCTCCAAGATAGTCTTTGGATTCCCAATCAAGGTTGAGACAAAGGAATGAGAAGACTCAAGAAAACTCTCCACGATGGAATCTGAATAGAGGAGGGATACCCCCTCATGAATTTCCTCCAAACCTATATAAGTAGCCAAGTCAGTGATACCTGAAATGAAGCCATTCTGTGATATCAAGTTTGGAAAACAGATTGTGTCATGATGAAAGATGGTAGTGGAAGCCTTAATCAATGATTCTCGACAATGAATCACTGATTGTGAAGGGATACCACCTATCTTTGATGAAGAAGAAGCACCAAAAGGAACCTTGTCAACCTCTTCGAAAAGATCAAAGCAATCAATCTCCTACACAACAAGATCATCGTGGGGCACTTGATCTAAAGAATGACATTTTGAATCATGACCATCGGGGAATGGTGGAGTATCTGAATCTCCATATAGCTCCCAAAGCTTAGTCCAAAGAATGTGAGGACAATCACAATGATCAATAGAACTCAAAACATCACAATCAACTTGCATAGAAATGATCTCCAAAATAGTGTATCTGCAACAACTCCAAGAAAATTCATGAATACCTTCACTTGGATGGGGAACTATACAAAATAGATGTGGCAACAAATCAAGTGAATGAAGATGGTGGTAGATCCCATCTAGCCATTGTGAATAGTTACCCTTGTGCAACATAGTCAAAGGAGAATAATATGCAAGCCCCATAATAAAATTTCTTTAAAAAAATACAAAAAAATGACCTTCAACAACAAATAAAGACTTCCAAATAGATATGCAGCTTAGAATGTGCCTCTAAGATCAAAAAATTCTTCTTCAAGCGATGTCTTAGGAGTTAGGAAAATGCATCAAATTGAAAAAAAAACCAATAAAAGATACCTAGAGCTGAAACCAAAGAAAGTGAGTGAACTGATGAAAAAAAGCATTGAAATATCTCCCGAATGCCATTGGAATCAGAGAAATCGAACAATTTGATGAAAAGATATTGGCTGTTGAGTCCAAAGTGGAGGATTGAATTTAGTTGACTTGAATTTTTTATGACAGTAGAATCTTGAAAAATAGAGTGCACCACTAAAAAGTAGATTCCAAGAGCTTTCCAATAGTATATCATTTTTTGAATTTTTGATATTGTATGTGGAAGATATGACCTTTGGAAGAATTATGCTTGAATAGATCTGTACTGGCTAACCAGGTGCAAAAACATAGCACCCTAGGGAAAAAAAAATTGGCCCCTGGTCACTGATATGACTGCGGGGCAAGCAAATAGTTTAAAAAAAAATACTTTGCCAGATCGGCGGCGTCGGAGTGGTAGTCAGGTGGTGAGATCCGATGGTATAACCGATGGGAGGAGTCACTGCTCAGGATAGAGGGGGCCTCATTCACAGATAGGACCCGAACTCATAACTCATAAGAAGTGACATATTTCATGAAGAAGTGAAATAAGTATTTTTTGTTTCAAATAAAATATCACAACTCTCCACTATAAGTATATCATTTAAAAAATAAAATGGTCATTTAATAAAATAAGACACTCATTGAAACAAGTGTTGTTATCATAGTGAAAAATATTGTTCTTATCACGCACAACAATGGGGTAGCAATGTACAAGCATTGGATAATTTTATATTAATAGTTTGTCCTATCACAAATATAAAAGGTGAGCACAATAAATAACATGTATTTTACCATTAAATGTGAAGGATTTTCAAAAAGTTTTAGTGTTCAACTATTGGTCCATTTTTGTTCAATATAAGTTGTATTTTAAATCATTATGTGTTGTTTTTATAACAACAAATAGATTTTTTGTGTTCAACTATTAGTCCATATGTGTTGAATATAAAAGGTAGAGATATCAAAGATTTATGGTTATCAATAAGTATTTGGTCTCTCTCTCTCCTCTCCTCCCTCTGCTGTCTTCCCTCTTCCTAAGCCTAAACCCTTGGCCTCTGCCCTCACCCTTAGCCGCTTCCTTTGTCTCTCTCCCACTCCCTCCCTCTCTCTCTCTCTCAGAGTCTCTCCATCCTGGCCTCCTCAACCATAAACCCTTAAACCTTCTATCCTCTACCCTCAACACTCTTCCACTCCCCCTTCCCACTCATATTTATCTCTCTCTCTCTCTCTCTCTACCTCTCCCCTTCTTCCCCTCTTCCCCTCTCCCTTCCCCCTCCTAATTATTTCTCTATATATATCTCTCTCTCTCCCTTTCCCTCTCTCTCCCTCTCTTAGGTATTTCTATCACTCACTCACTCCCTCTATC
>VDFB02133955.1:0-21634 GCA_007258455.2 Sequoia sempervirens | reverse complement strand
TGATAGAAGAGGAGTTGGTCAGACAAACCAGGGGCACATAGTCATGAGGAGGGGCCTATAGGTTATATTGGTGAAGCAGAGCACCAAGAAGGTCTTATAAGGAAAGGCCTAGGAAAGAATCAGTGATTGATTCCTCCAAATTCTCTCCCTATCGATTGGTATCGAAAGTAAGCAAAGATTTGGGATTGATCTTGTATGTCGAGAAAGATTCAGTGGTTCTAGCATCATGGTGACAAATGCTGAGCTGTCCAAGAGGCCGAAGAAATAGACGAAGACAATAGGGTATTGAGAGAAAAGTTAGACCAACTTGAGCAAGCACTGAATGTTATGCAGTTTGATGGAAGAATAGCAAAAGAAGAAGAGGTTACAAAGGAGGATAGAATCCTTGAACCTGACCCTATATTGAAGGAGGATCCCTTCTTGAAAGCATTGAAGGATTTGAGTGGAAAAACACTTGAAGGAGTACCATTGTTTAGTGGAAAGATGGAGGCTGATTTAGTTATGGATTGGATAGAGGGAATGGAAAACCATTTTGAGTGTGATGGAGTCACTGAAGCACAAAAGGTAAAGGTGGCTAAATCAAGACTAAGATGTTCTACCTTAACTTGGTGGAAATTCATTTAGATAGAGAGGGAGAAGGAAGGCAAGCAACCTATCTCTACTTGGAAGGGAATGGTTGCCAAGGTGAAAGAAGCATACCTACCTAAAGACTATGAAATTCAGTTGCATAAGATGAGACAGAGTTTGAGGCAAAGAGATCGGGAGATGAGTTCCTATACTGAGGAGTTTCAAAGACTTTTCATGAGGTCCAATGTCACAGAGGATGAAAGTATCAAGGTACAAGGTATCTCAATGGTTTGAAGTGGAACATTCAAGAGGAGATGGTTCTCTGCTCAAAAACAAGCAGGCACCAATGTTATCAATTGGCACAGTATTGAAGAGAGGGAGTAAGAGGAAGCAAGACTTACTCTAAGGGCAAAGGCAAAGGAAGAGATCAAAGAGGACAGCATGGTATACCAAGGTAGAGGCAATGACCAAAGAAACCAAGGAGAGTCAAAACTCATAGAGCATGGAGGTGAAACATCTACAAGAGGTGGACATAACTGGGGTAGAGGACCTCAAGGAGGTTCAAATAGAGGAAGAGGAGCAGGCAGGTAGGATCCTTTCCTTGTATGTACCTGCTCTAGGCATTTCCTTGTAAGACCTCCTTGGTGCTTTGCTTCACCAATCTAACCTATAGGTCCCTACTCATGACTAGGTGCCCTTGGTTTGTCTGACCAACCCCTCTTCTATCATTCATCAAGACTGTACATTGACCTTCTTGCCCCTCCTAAAGTTTGACCACATCCATTACCTGCACATAAAACCGGATATCCTTGGTCTTCATGGTTCTATCATGATATGGTTGGCAAAATGAAAATGAAGAAAAGTAATCATCTCCTCATTCATTGGTCGAAGAATGCATGCTTAATGTTTTGATACATGATATCAACTCTCTCTTTTGCTCTCATGGTTGAATATCAAAATCCAGTATGGTGGGCCTCCAGAGTTCTAGTCATCTTTCTTCCTCTTCCACCAAATGTTGTCCTGATCCACATGTCTACTAGCCTAATTGGCTTTGTTTTTGAAAGCTGAAGTTTCTCTTGAGTCACCAGTGTAGCTCTCTCTACCTTTCCAAACTCTTTCATTGCTACAAATCGTCTTTGGGATTTAGTCATTTGTACCACATGGTTGATGTGCTTTGAATCCTTGCATCTAAGGGGTTTAAAACCTTTAGGGCCTTAGATGAGAAAAAGAAGTAATGTTTTTCTTTTCTTTTTATGTGAGGACGAGAAAGGGAGATAAAAGAGGACCAGATGAAAAAAAATGGAAAAAGAAGACATAAAATTAAGGGACCATACTATATCACCTACATGCTAGCTAACAAGGACATGAATGTAGTAGATTTAGGTATGATAGGGGTATTGCAAGGTATATTTGAGGAATATATAAGAATGAAGAAGAATTCAATGGATCAAATTAGTGTCAAATGTTTTCCTAGAAGATCTCTCACACCCTATTAGGGAATTTAATCATTTCTAAGCATTTTCCACGTCCTATGGGAAAGTTTGAGGAGGCTCCAATAGTTGAGAGTTTAATGAGTAATTATAACTTCTTTCCATGCAATCATGATTAGTTATAGAACATATAGGGAAACTTGATGAGCTATGCAACAAATGAAGAGAATATAGGGTATTTTGACCTAGTCTTAAGCATCTCCAAGCGTCTAGGAGATATTGAAGGAGTCTTGGCTGATAGATAGGGTTGAGGATAGAAATTTTATTTTTGGTTACATTGACATCATGTAGGACATCCATCATCTTATTCTTGGTTATGTTGACATCACAAAAAATTATATAGGATGGAGTAGAATGTAGCTCTACCTTTGTCAGTTCCATGTTAAATTTTATTATATATATAGTTTGGTTAGTGGGGAATTTCTACAAACAACTGCTAGGGACTATTCTTAAAAGATTTCAAATAATAACCTAGTGAACCCATATACTCTTATGACTATATATATACACAAATTTAGATTAAACTTAGAATTCATTAACTTTAAGTTCTATTTATTCATATTACCTCGAAAGTTTGATCAAATTCATTTCAGACTGTGAGGTGTTTCCTTGAAACCTCCAACAGTACCCCGTTCAACATCCAAAATCACATATTAAAATACCATTCGTAAAATAATGCTATTAACACATGTAATAAATTTATAATTGTTTACCAACTTTACATACCCCATTGATAGGTGTACTGCAAAAATAAGTAGATTGACTGGTGTACCCAGGGTCAACACTGTGACCCTACAATTTTATTAAAATAATAAAACTAAATTAGTTAATCTTGCATTTGACAATTAAAATTTAATAAACTAAATTCAATGAACATGTTCAATTTTACCTGACTGTCAATACCATATGCATCATGTAGAATGTCAGCCGCCCTCTCCATCCCCGTAGATGCATACGGATCAGGCTGCGTAGAAGTATATGGATCCTGTGTAGCACCCTCCTGAGGGCCGGTAGGGTCATACGAACAAGTGGCTCCGCAAGATCGACACACATGGCCCCGAAGGCCACCACCTGAAGACTGGATTGTTCTGTACACGGGGCCAGTGGTGGATGACATCAATCAAGGATGTGGATCGCCTCGCAGTCTCTACATCACCTCCTTGCAACCACCGCATCACAATCACTTCATGAGGTGGCCTAGCGAGAGGTCATCTCCCCTGTCATGTAGGATTCGGATGTGCACCAGGCTTATCCTGTGCTGACCCCCCACCTCTCCCCTGAAACTCCTTCATATCAAAATAATTTGAGATTTGGTTCAATACAAACTCATAGTATAATTTCCTAAGAAAATATTGGGGGACTTCACAGTTATTGCACAGTGGGTAATCAAAGACCATATACCATCTGTCATAAAAACGGTTCCTAATCTCTACGTGGTGGTACCAATGGATAGGAAACCTCTTTGCATTGAGGGTGAGATTTTGATTTGTTCTAGGGTCAGTGAATAGAGAGCACAAATCGCCTTTAGTAATCTTTAAATCTTTAACTTGTTTATACATAATTTATCCGTATAATATTCCCCTCGATGTTTGCCTCCTATTAAATCCGTGAGCATTTGTTGGCAATTGCATCCACATTTTTTAACAAATCTTTCAAATGAATCGCTTAGATGTATCCTTCGGTTGAAGAATTTTGATCACCAACCTATCAATAAGATCCTCAACTTTCTTTTTTATTGTTTTCTAATTTCACTCCCAAATTTTCTTGAGTGCCAGGAGGGTATTGAGAGAATGGTGGGGAGGTTGATTTTGTTGTTGAGGTTGATTTTGTTGAGGTTGATTTGGTTGAGGATTTTCCTCCTCTTGTTGAGGATTTCCTACAAATTAAAAAAAAATCATTCATTTCTAAACTAAAACAAACAAAATCAATTTAAAACAAAAAAAATCATTACAAATACCAAACGAAACTTACCTCTTGCATCTTTTCATCGTCGTGGTGCCATATTTGTGAAGAAAATCGAACTCAAGTTGATCAAATGTGAAGAAATCACCTCCTCAACAACGCGAGCGCGTAGTGCAGGGTTTTTGGCCGCGGGCGGAAATGAAACCCAGTAAAAAGAAAATGAAGAATGTTCACTTTTTTTTTTGCTTTTAAAAATCCATAACGCGAACGCGTTTTGTCTCATTTTTCACTTTTGTGGCCACAAAAGTGCGACCATCTTGGTGCACTTACCCTGCCTTCTTCTGGGTCTATTGTTGCTGTTGATTGTTTTGTTTCCATTTGTTCCAAGCATTGTTCTACAACAGTCTCTTCATACCCAGCCAATCTTAAAATGCTTGCAATTCCTGCAAGCTCATTGTCATCTTCTACAGTGAATGCCTCACTTGGTCTCATATCATTATTGAGTGCATTTTTATTTAGTGGCCAAATTCCAATTCTTCGAAAACTTGCAATGATATAATAAATTAAATAGAGAGCAAATATAATATGCAGTATTTTCATTTGAGAAAATTCTTTTGAATAGTACAATAAAAAAATTCGTTATTGTAAAAATTCAACCACTTTCTAATATAATAATGAATCTTTTTTGTTTAATCCTTTATGGATATAAATAAACATGTTGAAAACAATTTTATTACAAATTACCTGCAATGATGTTATCAGGTACAAGGGCATGTTTGAAAGCTTTGCTTGCAAGTTCTGCCAATTCAGTTCTTATTTCTAAGTGTGGATGGTTTACCATCCACTTGGACCTCTCAAACTTGAAATATGTCTTGAATGGAGAAAAATATGTCTTGAATGGTTTTAATATGTCTTTTAACTTGGGTTTTTTTTTTACAGAGAGACTTTTGGTGCAAGGTGTAGGTTGTTAGTATAAGTCTGTGCTATTTGTACAGAAAATTTTGTACTTTGATGAATTTTAGTATTTGAAATTAATCATGATGGCAAGGAAATTAAAACAGTGTTTAGTTAGCAGGAATATCCTACCTCCTTATAGGCTTTCTACCATTTTCCTCATAAAGGATTATTGTTCCTTCATGTAGGTAAACATAAACGTTAACAGATGATCCCAGAAAAAACTACATGAAATAGCACCCTGTGAAAAGTGCTCAAAAACAAAATATCTTTCCTGTAGGTGAAGTTCTTAAGATTAAGCAACTTTTTAAGAGCAAGACCTCTTACTTGCAACTTACAAACAGAAGACATCCTTCTATAAAAGATGATTAAGCTGGCATGTTAGCCCTTCTCATTCAACTTTATTCAATCACTTGAGGACCTTGTATCTAATCTTCACATTACATATTATAAGATATGAAGCATGCTTTGCCAGAAAATTAAAATAATTACTAAAAACATAATTTTTTCTTTGAGAATACAGTGCTATACTCTTACATGGCAAATACTTCTCCTACAAACAATGCTCCTCAATCAGCAAACCAGTCTTGAACTTTGATAAACTCGATAATTGGAATTTTATACAAGCATTCGTACCTTGAATTCAAACAATTTGTTGTATTCTGTTCACCAAAATTGTATTACATATTCTTTAGATCTTTCCAAAACCTCTCAGAGAGTTTTGGATCATATGATATCAAAGATTCAGGGCTATAAATGGTCTGAACTTGGTTAGATAAACCTTCAATTTCAGTGGATTGAGGAGTAGCCATCTTATGCATGAATTTCGTCATAGAGACATATCAGAATAGGAGACAAAGAGAAAGATTTGTCTAATAGTGTTATACTCAATTGGCTTTGAAATTCTGTTACTATTTTGGCAGGAGCCAAAAACGTCATGATGGGAATAATGCTGGCAGACCGTTTTGGTAGTAGGCAAAATCGTCCCATGCACAACAAAATAGTAAATCACAAATTGCAAGAGTTTTCTCCCAAATTGGGTTTCTGAAGGGTAAATCACACGTATTATCTTATGCATTTGATGTTGCTTTCATTTACTTTCATAAGTTTGATTGTCACAATTTGGTAAACATCTATACTTGGTAAACATTTATAGTTCTGATCAAGTATTACAGAAGATTCTGAAAACTCTCTGAGAGGTTTTGGAAACTTCAAAAACATTTCCAAACTTTTTGGGTAGTTGAAACCTATCATACCCATTAAAGTAAATCACTTGCAAGATTAAAAATGGTCACATACTTAACACCAAAAAGATATCCACAGATAGAGGGATTAGTCTGTTATTCTATTTAACAAAAGACCATTATTGTTGTTTTATTTGACACAGGTTGTAACGGTTACATACATGTTTATTTATCTATAATTTGGTGTACAGTGACAATTGCATATTGTGACAAATATTTGTTATAAATTTTGCATACAGTGACAAACATGAAAAAAATATTGCTGGTAAAGGTCACGTAGTATGACAAACACAAGGTTGACTAATTTATAGTGATGTTTATTTAGCTTTGGAACTGTTGGCAGTCAAATGATCTCTAATGTCTGAAATGAGAATTGGCAGGCTAAATTAAAACTACAGAACTGTAAAATATATTGAAGGAAAAAACAATGAACAATGCATTGAAGGAAAAAATAGAATACCTTGACAGAAAATAGTAGAAAATGAAGGAAAAAATAGAATACCTTGATAGAAAATAGAAAAATATGGTTGGTTTGTGGTGTCTGATCAATCTGCAGTGAAAATGTAAATGGCTTTCTTGCATCGTAGTTATTTTTATAGTTTTCTAACCTCCAGATTTTTAAAAATTGTTTGATCCATGGATTTGAAATCTTGCATTTTAATTGGACAAAGAGGCAATGGGGTGGATTGATGGAGGCAATTTTAAATCTTTGCATTTTGATTGCTTGTTTTCATTCGAAATGGTGAGCCTCAAATCTGTATGTTTCTTATTTGTAGGTACAAGAAGTTGGGCGGCTGAAGTCTGCAAGTTAGGCGGCTGAGTCTGTAGGCTAGGCGGCTGAAGTTGCAGGCTAGTAATGTAGACGTTTGTATTTAAGAGGGATGGGATGTATGACCAGACATACATTGGTTTATTGATGCCATGTTTCAATCCAAAAGTTGAACAATTTATATTATTTATTATACATCAACATGTAATAGTTTGACTATTTGGTTCATGTGTTTGAACCAATATATTGTAAAATTATACATTTTGGAATATAATAATTTATTTGAGTTCTTTGAAGTTGTTTTGGAAATCATTTTATTTGGTTCCATAATCAATATGTAATTAATGACATTGGTTTCTTATTTTAATATTAGTTAATGGTTAGTTATTCAAATATCAATAATTCAATGATATATATAAAATAGATTTAAAATGATTAATTATATTTCAGTTATTAACACACAAATGTATAAAAGTTAATATTTCAATGTTCAAGTATTAGTCTGTACATGTTCTGTTAATGGACAAAAATATCACAAGAACATTCACAAATATTGGAACATGCTCACGTACTGGGTCCTTTCCCTAAACACATGGCGGAAGTAGGGGTGTTGGACGGCAGCATCTATACAGCCCCAGGAATGCACTGGGGCGTGGGGTGTGGATGCATGGGCATGATGCTGCGTCCCTCATTTTTCTCACCGCCGTATTTTACGTGCAACCTCTGCCTTCCGTATTAAAGCTATCTGTCCTGTCAACTATGTAAAACATAAAACTATGTCAATTTTAATTTCTTCTATGTTTATAGTCAATTAAGATTTATTTATCTTGCATAAAGAATATTTTTTTAATAAAATTGATCATTTTTATCATGTATATTTTTAATTGAATAATAATTAGAACAAGTCAAATAATAGAGAAAGATAAATTTTAAATTAAAATAAAAGAAACAGGTAAAAGCATAATGACTATTAGTTTTAATAATCAAGATGTAAAAATAAATATGAGTGGGTATGCATCCATTACTTCCATTACGGATTATTATGGAATGGTGGATAATAAAAAAATATTCAACTAATTTTTAGGAAAAAATTTAAACTCTTCAAAATTTATTTACTTGTTATATTTTCCATTCTATTAAATTCAAATATATAAAATAATCTAATAACAAATTCAAATAAATAATATATATATTATATAAAACATATGTAATATATATAATATATAATATATAATTTTAACATCATTATAATATTATAATATATATACAATATATATGTAACATATATACCATCTAAAATATAATTTAATCTATTAGATACATCTACAAAATCAATTACCTTAAATATTTTAATGAATTATAATCCAAATCATAATTTAATTAAAAATATATATTATTATAATTGTAAATTAATCTATATAATTATAATTATGATAAAATTAATTCTAAACCTAATTCTTAATTATTAACATTTTCAAATTATATTATTTTGATTATATTTATGTAATATTAATTATAACACTCACCTTAATAAACATTTTTTATTAGTATTATTATTGCACACCCTACAATTATATTAAATCAACTTAACTAAAATACTTAAGGTATATCATAAATTTTATCTTTATGAAAAATTATACAAATTTATATATGAAAATTTATGTATGAATGCAAACAAATATTTTAATTGGTGTATCATTTTCATTAGTTGAATAAAGTTCGCCTACAAACCCTCTTTAATTATTGCACACCCTGCAATTATATTAAATCAACTTAGCTAAAATACTTAAGGTGTATCATAAATTTTATCTCTATGAAAATTTGCTAATATATTATGCAAATTTATGTATGAAAGCAAACAAATATTTTAACTCATGTATCATTTTCATTAGTTGAATGAAGTTGGCCTACAAACCCTCCTTAACCTTGCTTAATTGATTTTCTTAGGAATAATTTGAGGTTAAAAATTCTAAAGTAAAAAAGTAAAAAATCAAACATTTTACTTAAAAATTCTTAAGAAAATTAGTGCAATCATTGATTTTTTATATAATATTTTCTTTCTTATAAATTTAAAAAAATCATTAAATTATATATGTTACATATTATATAGTATATATTATTATAATATGAATTTAATAAATTAATATATAATATATATAATCTAATATAATAGATTTAAAACTAGCTATATTATATTATAAAACCACATTATTATCTTATATCATTATTAATAATACTTTATTATTATGTTGTTCTACTTCCAACAGAGGATGGAAAAAACTTTTGTCAAGTTTTTAGAGTTGCATTTAAAGTGATGTGTAGGTGGCAGTCAAAACGGAAGTGAAGGCATTGCTAGCAATGAAGATGGAAGTGGAGAATGTAACCAACGCACAAAAAAGAGCCCTCGTGGGCAGTAAGTGTACTACCATTACAACTCACAAGCGTTGTCATGGTTGTTGTTGCAAATGAGATAGCACCTTGTGCAACAAGAAAAGGATCAAGCTTTCCAAGGATTCCATTTGTTGATTGTGCTTGGGAATCAAGATTCCACTGTAGGTCAACACATTTGTTCATGTCTACAATCATTGTATTCACATTTCTTGGGGTATCGATTATATAGATTTGAAAACAATGTCTATGCTTCCATCTTTTTTATGCATGCCAATGAAATATTTTGCTTTTAATGGTTGTCCATACCTCATTCCAAGTTTCCATTATACCACACGCAGGGAAGACATTCGACAGTTGCAAAATGACATTTACCTTATAAATTCGCATTTGTTTGAATGTTTTAAAAGCTTTTTCACAAATTCATTTATGGATATCATGGGTGATTTTCCATTGAGATCTTCAAGCTTAAACCTGGTTTTCTGGGTTGGTCCCTTTATTGGTTGATTCCCAAAATGATTTTTTAAAATTTCATCTAATCTCATATGCATGGCGTGGGTGGTTCTCTTCAAATATTGCACTTTATTATGTTGATTTGTTGTTGCAGCAAAAATAATATTAATTATATCTAAGTTTAATTTTTTTTGGCATGTGACTTGTGTGCTCTTAATTAATATCACAAAATGACTTATGTGAGTAGTCCCCTAGTTATTTATTCTAAATTACATTTTTTTTTTTTTGTGGTGGTAATGTTTGTAAAGCAAGGAGAGACTTGGAACACACACCCTTTTAAGTATTTGTTTGATGTGGGGAGAAATGGTGAATATGATCTACTGCTTTGGGCTTTCCAAATCTTGGAATTTGTAATGCGAGTGTAATACCTTGTAAATCCACCTAATAAAAAACACTCATTTTTGGTTGGCAGTCAAGACTATAATAGTAATTAGTTAGAATAGGATAATTTTAGATGAAATGTTATCAGTAATTAGTTACAACAAGATAATTCTAGATGAAATACTATTTGTTAAAAACTTAAAAGAAAATTATTTACTTTCCCATTATCTATTTGTATAATTTTATTTTATTCTTCTTTGTGATAGAACTTTTAAATTTAATAGAAAATTATTCTATTGTTTTAAAATAACATTTTTACTTATATATATATATATATAATTATTTAATTAGTAAAAAATGATGAAGTGAAAATGAAGTTAAATGATTTAGTTTAAACAATTGATGATGTAGAATTAATTAGTAGAGTGAATTGTAGATAAAATTAATTATTTATTTTAAATGAGATGAATTTTAAGTGTCTACAAAGTAAAAAAGATTAGAGCTTATCTTGACATTAGATATATTTCTATTGTGACTAATATAATACTTTATGTCTAAACCTAATGGCATCCAAAATTTTAACCCTAATTCTAATAATTTTGTCTTTGTGGTCATGTTGTGTATATATTTTTAATAATATATATATAAAATAAGCCTTGAGATATCATTCTCAAGACGTCTATTTAAATTAGGAATTTATGTTAATATTTTAAAAAAATAGATAATTTAAATTATAATTACATTTCACAAGTATGTAACTCTTTTATTTTTAAAATGATATAAAATTCATTCTTATAAAAAAAAATAGTTTACATTCCTCTTTAAATTAAAAAAGTTTATAAGAATGAATTTTATACCATTTTTAAAAAAAAATTAAGAATAATACTTGTGAGATCCAATTATCTATACTTATTTTTTAAAATATTAACATAATTTTTTTAATTTAAATAAATTGTGAGATCCAACATGTACCACTCCTATATTTATATTATAGTATTAAAAGAATTATAAGTATTAAGTTTAAACAAATATGACTTATCATATAAACAATTATATAAGAATGCAATATTTTAATAAATGTATAAATAAATATAGAAAAACACACATAATATAGTTATCTTAGATACATCTGTCTAAAGAGATATCAATATTAAATTATTATATTAATTTAAGCGTTTACATTATTAGTACTATTGCAATGAGTTAATTAGTTATGAGATTCTTATAATATAAAATTATATTAAATATTTTTAGTTTCTATTTTATTTTAAAAATTAAACAAACATTATATTCAAAGAATTTATATGAACATTTTATAATTCTTTAAAAATTTAAAGATTTACCTAAAATTGTATATGTTAAATATTTAAATTTTTGTTCTAAAAATTTGAACATGATAATTGTGTTAAGTGATCAAATTTAAAAAGTATAAATAAAAATTTATTTTTATCAAAATTTCTAATATTAATTTATATTAAAAATACCAAAATTTAATATTTAAATTAATTTAATAGAAACAATTTTTAAAAAAATTAAATATTTTTATGTATTTTACATTAAAATAAAATTTTAATTTTTTATTAAATTTTATTAATAATTTAAGTATTTTTATAATATTAAAATTATAAAAGTAAAATAAATATAATGCTATATTTAATTAAAAAAAAATTAAAATATAATCTTATATTTTTAGTTCCTGCCAAAGGAACTATAGGCACGGTGAGATCCTAACTAGTTATTAATGTTTTGAACTTCAACCAATCAAAATCAATTATTTTCTTTTATACATTATATTTGAAGTTTTTTCTAAAGTTAAATGCATGTTTTTTAACTTTTCTAATTTTCAAAATTATTTTTCTTGAATATTATTAGCTAAAAAATTTTAGCCGATAAGGGCAGATTATGCGGAATTAAGAATTAAGTATAATATTTATATTTTGCAATTTCATTGGCTTTTTTTGAGGCATTTTTTTCGCCACTTCTCAACTAATATTTGCACATTCCAGATGCAAAAATTATGGCAAAGTTAAAGTTAGAAATGTTAATTTATAATAATTACAATATCATTCATAAATATATTTCTATAACTCATTTTTATTTTGCAATTTTATTGGCTTTTTTTTTGCCACTTCTTAACTAATATTTACACATTCAAGATGCAAAAATTATGACAAAATTAAAGTTAAAAATGTTAATTTATAATAATTACAATATCATTCATATAACTCATTTTTATTTTGCAATTTTATTGACTTTTTTTTGCCACTTCTCAAGATGTAAAAATTATGAAAAAATTAAAGATAGAAACTATTAATTTATAATAAAATAATAACTATTTTTTAAATAACTTGATATTTGAAATCAACTATTTAAGATAAATATTTATTAACTCATTATTCTAGTTAATATTGATTCATTTTATTTGTTCAGATAAATGTTTAGGAGGAAGATATATTGATTGTTTAATTATTATAGTTAAAATTTATTTTATAAGATAAATATATAGAAGGAAGGTAAATTTATTTATTTTTTCTAAATTTTTATATTTTTCATTTTTTAGAAAATTTCATTTTAAATTATTTATGCAAAATTATTTAAGATAAATATTTTGAAAGAAGATAAATTTCAATACATTTTTAATATTTTTATTGTTAAAGTTCTTATTATTATTTCATGTATAATTTTATATGGGTTAAGTTTTTATATTTGAATATTTTTTAAATTATTTATGCAAAACTATTTAAGATAAAGTGACAAATTTAAATATATTTTTTATATTTTCCATTTTCTCAAAAAAGTAAAATTCATTAAATATTTTAAATGATTTTGCATAAATAATTAAAAAATTATGAAAAAATTAATAAAATTATTTATTTATTATGAAAGCATACATATTTATTAGAAAAATTTATATAAAATAAATTAAATAAAATATAATCAATATTTATATAAAATAATATCATATAAATCCTAAACATATAGAATAAATTTATTAACATATAACAAATATATTATAAAAAAAAGAACAATATATAAATAAATTAAAATTAATTATTAACAAATTTAATATATACTTTTTGAAAACTCACGTTAGTAGTTTTGAATAGGATTTGAATGGGATAACCTATGGGAGTTGTTCAATTTTCATAACAGATTCTTGCTTCAATCTGGTGTGCAACCGTTTTCTATTTACAAATTATATATACTCGGTAGATATTCAAACATAAGTGATAAAATACTTTTTCATTTTGTAACATAGGGCACACAATTGTGCTTTCCTAAGTACATCACTAATGGAGATTAGGAATTGTAACCTTAAACCTAACCTTGATTGAATAATCTCATTTAATACTGAATAATCTCTCCAGCATATTATATAAATTAATATTGAGATATATAAACTAGTATATTTAATAATTGCATATTTAAAAATAAATCTTTTTATTAAATCATCATGCTTACAAAATCATCTAGAAATTGAACTATACTTACATTTTACACATAAAATAAAATTTATCATAAATTAACTACATGAAAGTTTTATAGAAGAGTACAAACCTTTGTGTAAAATCTATAGTGAAGAGAATTATAATAATTTAAAATTTATTAATTTACCAAATTTTGAAAGAGAAAATTGTAAAGCAATTTGGTCAAATTAGGTTTAATTGAACGTGTACTGAATATAATATGAAAAGGCCTCCATATTTTCTATGTATTTTTCAAACCATGTGTCAAACATGGGAATCAACTATATGGAATTCTTCATTTTATTTTTTTGTAATTATATCAATTTTTTTAACCTTTTTAATCTTATATTTTTTAAATAACTTTCATTTAACCTTGCAAAGAAAATAAGGACAATTTGCACCAAAGTTTAAGGGCGAGAAAATCTTTATAATATTATAATATTATAAATAATACCATAATATTATAAAGATTTTAAAAATAATAAAAAAATCATAATATATTAATATTATAATATTAATGTTTAGTATTATATTGACGTTTGGTCCAATTGTTTAATCGCAGCAAGCAAGGCGGGGGAAAATGATTTATCCTTCTCACTGGGCAGATACGGCAACTTGCTGGTGGAGATGCTACGGACCTGCCAAATGCACGGATAGCAGAAAATGTTAAAATTAACATTTATTATGTATGCTTATTATGTATGCAGCCATCCATGCCCCGGGGCATTTTCGGGGCTGGATAGCCATTGCCGTGCTGGACCACCAGTGCTTTATTTCAACAAAAGAATGATATAAACACATGGCAGAAGTACGGATGGTGGACCACCAGTGCTTTATTTCAACAAAAGAATTATATAAACACATGGCAGAAGTACGGATGGTGGACCACCAGTGCTTTATTTCAAGAAAAGACGACGTAAACACATGGCAGAAGTAGGGGTGGTGGACCACCAGTGCTTTATTTCAAAAAAAAAAAGACGATGAACTTATCCACTCGGAATCTGAGCTCCCACGTGCTACACGAGATCTTTGGTGAACGTGGGTTATAAAGCGCATTCCTTTCCTGCGCTCCGACTGCTTCTTCAGCTGGGGCGACTGTAGTTGTGGTAACTAAGAAGTAGAAATGTCTTCTGTCTCCTTCTCCGCCTTGTCGGGTAATCTCAAAGCTCTGGCAGACAATCCCTTGGATTTCTTGACGAAGAACGCGATTGTGTTTTCCCCAGTAAGTGTGCCTCCGGAATACCGTTCGGACGATGGCTCGTCGTTCAGATCTGGAAAGGCCGGTGTCAAACTGGTTCAATCTCCCACGGCCACCACCACTTACAATCTCCAATTCGTAGCCATAAAAGATCTGCCAACTGACAAGGAAGCCGTAGATGCCTTCGTGCTGGCGTACAAGAACAACCAGGGGAACGATGATGCCCCATTTGTGGATATTCCCATGAAAGCCTATACGGAGAACACCTTCCTCTTCACTGTGGGTCTCACCGGCTGCTCGGTGATCGTCACTCGCTTGGACAACAACACCTACCGCATTTTCCACGATCGTCGTATGGACAGCGCCGTCCTCTACAACAACGTACAAATGCGCGTGGACTTCAACGATTACCGGATCGGTGACCGCATCTACCTCTCTCACACAGGGAATGCGATCACCTTAATGCTCTTCCAAGGCGGAGCGTGGAAGATGTTTCTGCAACGTCAGCTTCCGGACCCAGATACAAGTAAGCTAACCTGGGAAGCTTATGCCGTTACGCAGACGGCGAACCCTGTGACTGCAGAAGCCCTTGAGAAAGTATTCAATGACCGCCGCGCCATCATTCAGAATAGGGTCAAGGCAAATGGACGGAATTTGAAGGTGGGTGACGGTCTCATTGCCGGTGCTGTTGACGGCGTCGTTGTAGGGGTGGTGTACAACGAGCAGGCGATTAGTGGGTGGAAGGCTCTGCGCAGCGCTATCCAAAGCAAGATCGATATTTATCGCCAGGATCCCAACAGGGACCCCAAACTCAAGGATACGTATGATCGTTTTGCGTACGACAACAGTGATTCGGCGCAAATAGATGAGACGTGGATCTGGTTGCAGATCAAGAAGAACAGAGCTCGAGCTTAGCAGCACTAGATACGAGGTTTCCATCCCTTTCTTTCATCTTCCGTTCCTGTTAACATCCGTGCTTCTTCTATGCGCCTTATTCAACTCCTCCCACCAGCTGCTTAGTAAGCAATAAAACCAGGAGCCAACGTACTACGTGTTCCCTATGTACTGTGTTTTTTACTTCTATGAATAAAATAAATTGAGTTTAATTACATCAAAATAGTTTATCTCAATGGTTCATAGGATAAGTTATTTAAACACTTTTTTTCCCAATTTAAATTTTGATTTTTTATTTAATCTTTTAATTTTTAAATAATATTTTTAAAATATAAAATAATAGCAATTGTTTTTCAATCAAGCTAAAAAGTCTAGTTTCATTGAATTCATTCTTCATTCAATTATCTATTGTCTTACTATTATTAATTGAACAAGACTTTAAAATTTGAAGAAATACAATATTGGAGCTTCAATTTTTTTCTTATATAGTGTGATGTTTTTTTTCCTTCTCTTTTAAGCCACGCCAACCATTACATTTAATAATTGATAAAATAATAATCAATAAAAAATTCAATGTTAAAAATATATAAACACCAAAACTCCATTCCTAAATTTTAACAGCCTACACACACAAAGAAATATTAGTAGATTGTATATTCTTATCAACTCTTTAATACATCTGACTAAAAAATAAAAGAAAGAATCAGTCTATAAAAATAAATTGAACATATGATAGCAAAAATATTACCCCTTATAATTTAGACTTTTAACTCATTAATTATCTTCAATATCTCTTTCATGCTTCTACACCTATTTTTACAAGTTAAAAATTTTGTATTGGAAGCCTAAATTAAATTAATAATACAGCTGAAGTCTTTGTTATTTGACCAAATTCCTAACAAGTTTGGTCAACTACTATGAGACCAAATTACATTAATAATAAAGCTGAAATCTTTGTTATTATACCAAATTCCTAATTCCATTGTTAGGTTTCCCATCATTCATACTCAAATATGACCTCATCCTATTAATAGGTTTACCAATTATATTTTTTAAATTAGATTAAGGCAAAAGGGAAAATAAAATTAGCATGAATCAATAGCACACCATGCATAGTCAATGCACCCGCCATGAAACAGAGCATTACAAGACAACACCCAACTGAAAGTAACAAGCATAGGAGATGAGACAGCTGTGGGAATAACAACAAAAGTTTAAAGCCTCTCTTCTTAGGCCGCATGACCAGTGTGGTTGAAGAGAAATAACGCTGAATTGGAAAACAAAGAGTGATCTATACAATCTAGAAGCACCAAATAGATAAAAAAAAAGGTTTTACAAATAGATATAAAGAGGTTTTGCAAAGAGATGAATATCTTTAAAGGATTTTCATATGTAATGAGAATGAAGTCTGATAATTTATATAATAGAAAATCTGAAACAAAAGTTTAAATAATGAAAATTAAAGATAACAAATAATATTTTCATTTTGAAAAAAAATTCAGTACAATATAATTTTTTATGTTAGAAAAAATTCAAATTCAAATCATTTTTCAACAATCAATCTTCCTTACTTTACCCTTAAGCATGTGCAGATCTAAATAAGCACATCCAAAACAATTTTACACATTGCATGAAATCATGTAAAAGGTAAGCATAAATGTTTTAAAACACCAGATAAAAAATTGAAAAAATCCAAAATTCTCTTATCAACTAACATAATTGATCCCATACAAACTATTGATCAACATACAAACTATCAAAACATAAAAAATATAGAGCACTTTGTTGGAATATTGACTCCAACATAAAAATGTGTAATAGTGAACTGTTTGTTAGTGTAGAATGAGGTATCTAGTTTGTTGTCAACAATTTAGTTTGTCGTCAAACAACTTCAGTTAGCTGTCAACTATTTACCTATTTTATAGGAAGACCATTGAGTCTTCTTCTCCTATAAATTTTTAATATGTTAATGAATAATCAATTAGAATGAATTCTTCTGCTGTTGCATTTTCTAATTTGGTATCAAAGCCACCACAATTTTGTCTCCTTCGTAGTGTAGTAGTTACGAAAATATTCATAGAAGAAATCATTGAATAGTGATAGGAGTTGGTTTTGTTAAAGAGATTGATAAGCGTTGTTACTAGAGCATTGAAACTTCAGGAAAGCCTTTTGCTTTGGGTGGTGTCAAATGATCAATGCATAGACTATTGTGTGTGATAAGGCCTACAAAAAAACCATCAAATATTGATAGTGATGATGATTTCATTGAAGATGAGGCACTTGTCCTATTTTAAAGAAAGGGAGGGATGCAATAGAGAATAGTTGAATGCTCAATAGGCTGAGGTGCTTATGAATCAAAGTAACTATACCTCATTGGGGTTATGAGACACACATGTGAGGATTGATGTCCAATAGTTCAAGGGAGATCCAAGATCTAGAAGTTCAACATCATACCCTTTATGAGGTCAATGAGACACTTCATGTGCAAATGGTGTCCAATGATGTTGGGAACTTGGGTTACAGCTCATTGACTATACTTGGGAGCATTTTGAAGAATTCTTACTAGTTTGAGAATTGTTTTCATAGAATCACTTCTACATAACATATCTTTTATTGTTCTGTTTAGTGTTGTAGCATTAAGAGGGGGTGTTGGAATATACACTCCAACATAAACAGGTGTAACAGTGAACTGTTAGTTAGTGTGGAATGAAGTGTCTAGTTTGTTGTCATCAATTCAGATTGTGGTCAAACAGCTTCAATTAGCTGTCAACTATTTACCTATTTTATAGAAAGACAGTTGAATCTTCCTCTCCTATAAATTTATAATATATTACTGAATAATCAATTAGAATGAGTTCTTCTGCTGTTACATTTTCTAATTCACTTATATAACATAACAATTCCTTTTAGATCCTTATTTCCCTTCGTGCCCTTGTAGCTAGACTGACTTCTAGAAGTAATGCACGAACCTTTTCAATTGTGTTGATCCACAGGCATTCACACTCATATTGGCAAGCATATCAAACGAAATAGTCCACATGAAATAGCAACAAGGAATAACAAAGTAGCAGTTGGCAACAACAGTCTATAAGAGGCTAGTTACAAACCACGGGTCGTAACTGGACAGAGGATGAGGAAGTAGTGTGTAACCAAACTGCAGACAAAAATAACAGTCTAAAACAGAGCATGTTCTTAAGGGAGAGCACCCAACCAAAAAAAAACATTTCAAAACCATTATAGTCACACTTTGAAATCCTTAGCTATATAGGAAATCTTGGAGTTCAGATCATTGTGTTTCCCTTCCATTTTTGCAGCTGGGATTATAAAATATTGACTTGTTTTGTGAGATCCTTGTTGACCCTAAGTTCTTTATTTACAAAAGTTAGGTTGATCATCTATAGAGACATGTTGAGCCTCAAAATTTGAGTTTCGATTTCCAAAAAGGAAAAAGAAATTGGGAGAAGGTAGCAAAGGATCGAAACTTTCAAATGTGTTTGATAATAATATTGCCGAATAAGTAGTATCCAATAGAAATCTTTTAATGTTGTTACACAGCCTTTGCACAAGCACTTAAAATAGTGTAGCATTGATGAGACATACCAATTTTCATATTCATTTCTTTTCAATTTGGCTTTTCTTATTTATCTAAAATGGCTCATGCAAGATGGTGTAATCTATTGTGTTCAAGTTTCATCCAAACGAGTGAAAAAGTAGTTGTTGGGCATACTCTAAATCCAGTTTCTAGATTTGACATGACAAATGACCTTACCAAGATCATTCCATTCCAATTCACTTGAGAGTTTTCAGTAGCATGCACAACCTAGATATAAGATGGTCTAGCGATGGTCGTGGAGTCTTCATCTCATCAAACATCATTTTATATATATATATATATACATATATATATATATATAAACATGAGTACCAACCACATTGATAAATCAGCTTCTTTTCTAGTTTTAGATAGGTAATACCTATTACACCGAAGAACAAAATACATAAAAGAGGGGTAAAAATTTATTAAACCAAGAGAAAATTACAGAGCAAAGTCATTACATAGCCTTATCCAGCTCCACCAGATGGTCCAACTGATGAGACAAATCAGGGGGTAATTGACCCCGATCAACCAAATTCCAATCAAGAATATGATCAGAAGCCCATTTAGCCAAACAATCAACAACACCATTCCACTCCCTAGGAATATGAGTGAAAGTAACAAACTCAAGAGGAACACAAAGATTGAGAATTTGTTCAATAATCAACGCCAGGTGCCAACTAACATCATCTAACCTCTGCTTGTTAAGCAAGTTCACCATAACCTGGGAATCATATTCACATATAATCCTGCGCCACCCCAACTGACTGCCACGCTCCATAGCCTATAAAATTGCCTGAGCCTCCATAAGATTATTAGTATGAAGACCCTTATAAATACAGAATAAACTGAACATCCCCAGAACTATCCCGACCAACACCACCAATTCCAGCATGACCAGGGTTTCCACGAGAAGAGCCATCCGTGTTAATTTTTAGGATGCCTTGAGGAGGAGGAGACCATCTTCCCTCCCTATTCACCTTCGAAGTGGGATGCCTACACCTGTTGCGCATAAGCTGCCGATGCGAAGGAGGAAGATGAAGGCGGTTGAAACAACCAACATCAGCAGGAGCAATTGAATCAGTCAGATCACACTTAGCCGCGATTGTTTCTCCCAAAGAATGCAAAATTTTCCACCACAAGCGAGGGGCCCCCATCATCACTTCCTAAAAAATTCGTCGATTCCTCTCCAACCAAAGATTCTAAATAATGAAGGATGGGCCAATCGGCCAAGCAACTTGAAGAAAGGAAGTAGAAACAGGGGCCCTACTCCCCCGATCCACAAACTTAGCAAAAGAGGAAACATGCGAACAGGGCATATTCCACACCCGCCACCAAAGATGCCAAATCTCCCGAGCATAGGAACATTGGAAGAAGAGATGAGAAGCACACTCCTCAACCTCACGGCACAACACACAAAAAGAGGGACCTTGGAAACCCCGCTTGCATAAATTATCCCAAGTAAGACACTGATTTTGAGCCACCAACCACATGAAGAAATGGCACTTGGGCCAAGACAACTTATGCCAAACATACTTCCACCAAGGGACCTCAATATCCCCAAACAATTGTCGACCCAATTACTTATAGCCAGTAGACACAGAGTACTTCCCAGACATATCAGAACCATCCCAAGCTAGAATATCAGGTCCCCTCAATGAAGTACAAGCCCGGGAAGCCAAAAGTTGAGCAAGCTCCCGCTTGTCCCCCTCAGAGCCCCCAGGAGGCCAATCATAAGGGTACTTCCAGCGAAAAGAAACAACAAAGCCACAATGCTTAGCAATCTTATAATGGTTGACGGTGTCCCAACCAGCATCAGTAAAAACATCACAGAGGGGTTGAAGATGAGGAAAAGCAAAAAGAATAGTTGGGTAACCATCCCAAGAATCCCACCAAAAAAGAGCCTGTGATCCTAAATGACAGATCCAAAAAAGGGCTCGCTTAATCAACTAAGCTCCCACTTTCAAAGTAGACCAAATCATAGAACCACTCCCCTCCAAAGGATAGTCCAAAGGATAGTGAGGAACCTCATGAGAAGCAGCACCACAAAGATACTTATAGTTAAGAACACGAGCCCACAACTGGTGTTGATTAGTACACCAGCGCTAGTAAAGCTTCACTGCAAGAGCTTGCCCATTCAAAATAGAAGAGCGTAACCCGAGACCACCCTCCTGCTTTGGTCTACACACAGAATCCCATTTAACAAGGCTCCACTTAGAAGTCATCAAGTTACCACTCCAGAGGAATTTCCTAGAGAGAGCATCAAATTCTCGAAGGAAATACATAGGGGCCGATTGAACAAAACACCTGTAAATGGGAAGGGCCTGGATAA
>VDFB02133954.1:0-11561 GCA_007258455.2 Sequoia sempervirens | reverse complement strand
GATCAATGGTTGCCTGACATCCCGTGATTGGGAATTGTAGGATGGTGATATCATAGGCATGCAACATGTGTCCCATCTGGGGGATCAAATTTGTGTGATTGTTCATCAATTGTCCTTTGATTTGAGCCATTCCCTGCCATCCCGTGATGGTTCTTTGGTTGATTGCGAAATCACAGGCAGGTGCCATGTGGACTGTAGAAGGTGGGGCCTGAGGAAATTTTTGTGTGATATATTTTAAATGTTTCATTGCTTCCAAAGCAAAATGTTTAAAATGAAATAGTTGACAAGGATGAGGGGAAATTCATTAAAAATGAGCAAAAGCGGAGAAATTAGGGCAACTAGTCAAGTCAGGAGCAGGCTACGCAACATACAAAATGGTATACCCATCCATGGCCTGTCTGCTTCTAATGGTCTATCAATTGTCAAAATGATAGGACCCATCTTGTGCTATCGCCAACAGCATGCCTTCCGTGCAGAAAATAACCTAATTCGTAACCCTCACATTTTTAATTTTTGAGCCCACATACAGTGGTTAAACTTTTATATATGCTGTTAAGAGACAAAAAAATATTTATAAATTATTTATAAAATATTTATAATATAAAATATTTTTAACATGTCAAATAAGAAACTTTTCTATATTTTTTTATTAGTGATTTTAATGGTATATTAAAAAAAGTCATATTTTGATAGTTGAATACATTCAAAATATTTCTAATTTAAAAAATACATTGTTTAATTTTTTAAATATATATATTTTTTTCAAAAATATATTTTTATTTTTTTAAAAATATATTATACATACAAAATTACATAATCAATAATAGATAATAGATTTTGGTGAATATATCTAGGTATGTTAATATAATACACTGAAAAGTACATGCATTATAGCCAGCACCTGGGTGGGCTCCCCCTATCTCCTTTCTTTTCTCATCCCCGCACTGATGTGCTAGGAGAGCTAGCTAGGAGTTGAGGTGGAGAACAAGAAGGGGTTATGGGGGATGTAGGTGGTGTGACTAGGAGGCTGGTCACATGACTTTAGTGGTAGACATTTGCAGTAGAATTTATTTGTTCTGGCGGTGGCTTTCATGGTGAAGCGATCTCTCTCTATCATTGAAGTCTCCGTGGATGGCTTGGCGAAGTTTGGTGAAAACACACTAATCTCTCTGAAATCTTCAGCTAGACAAGCCTCCTTTAGAGAAGTTAAAGACCAATGACTGAAGTAGATTCTCTTAAACAAGGACCCATTAGTTTTGGTGGTGACCAAAATGATCCTGGGAGCTGGTCATTTGGCTAACAAGGAGTTCGACGGGGACAATCTACACAGCTCCTTCCATTTTTTGGCATCTCTTCTTGACAATGGTGAGTCCAAGGCTGTGGCTAAACTATTGTTGGTTAAGATGTTTCGCAAGGATCTGGTGGGAGGGGTAAATGAAGTGTTGAGTTTTGTGGTGGAGGGCAGAGGCGTCCCATGACCAAGTGACTTTGCAACTATTCAAGGTTTGGATGAGGCCGTAAAGCTTTTCCTATTCCTTCTTGACTTGAGCAGTCTGGCATTGAGCAAACACAAAATGGTGGTGGCCGTGGCCATTGTATTCTTGAAGAAATTCTTTGGCTTGATGGCTGTGGGTGATGTCGAGTGGGTAAAAGTCTTTGAAGATTTTGTTGTTTTAAATAATTTCCTATGAATTCCTTGTATAGTTGTTGGTTCTGATAGTTTTTAGAGTTTATCTCTATGGTCTAATGGCGTCTTTCAGTCCCAAAGTTTATAAATTTGATCTATAATGGCTAGTTTGGGAGTTTTGGGTGACTAGGGATTCATATGTTTAGGGTTGGGGCTGAACCCTTATGGAATTTTGGGTTGGTAGTTGGCTTGGATGGTGGGGTGGTGGTTTCTGGATGAAGGGGTGGTGGTTTTTGGATGGAGGGTCCCCCGCCTCACTGTCATCCTTGAAGACCAGGGTGGTTTCAAGATGATGATATTAAATTAGATAATTATTTTATGATATAATTGGTTTTTATTTTAGGTAATGCATAAACAATAACATGATCATCTTAGATCTAAAACATAAATCAAAAGGTATAGATATATAATTTTCAAAATTACATCTATATTTGATCTTTAATAAAAACATAAACTAATATAGTTTAATTAACCGCAATCTAAATCCCAACCCTACTATTAACCCCAATCTTAAGCCTAACAATAACCCTAAGTGAACACTTATCCTAATTGAACCTTAACCATGATTTAGCCCAAACCCTAACCTTAACCCTAACCCTAATTGAACCCTAACCCTAATTAAACTCTAGCCCTGATTGAAATCTAACCCTAATTAAACTCTAGCCCTAATTGAACCCCAACCCTAACCTAAACCCTATTTTTTCCTAACCCTAGTATCTCACAAATATAGGATTAAGACCTTTCCAACTCTGGTAAACCTTATTGGATAGTGATAAAAGCTACCTTATCTTTCATTAACGTAGAAATTTTTTGTTATACAACATGCCCCTTGAAAATTGGAGATAGGCACTACAAAAAGAATGTAAACACTAATGAAAATGGTCAGTGGTATTGTGGAATATGTGATTATAGATATATACTTCAATGCAAAGTGCAAGACCATACTTCATTCACTTGGATTACAACTTTTGAAGAAGTGGCAGAAGAAATTAAGGGTGTTACAACAAAAGAATTGAACATTTTGAAGCATGAAAAAACAAGATGATGTTAAGTTTTCTACACATTATACAAAAAGGGTCCTTTCAATAGATGTTATTTAAACTTCAAGTGAAAAAAAGAGACTTATAGATGAATACAAAGGATCAAAATGCACTATAAAACAACAAAGTTTGATTTATTCATCTGAGAACAAAGCTTTTATTAGACTCAATCAGAAAGCTATAGGTTCTATAACATTCAAATTCGAATGTATATAATGTTAACAATGTATTCAAACATTTGAAAAAATAGTGGACATATCTGGTTAGTTAATGCCATTTCGGTCATGATACTTCTTTTAGCGCCAATACTAAATCTAATGATTGATGAACATTTCAGTTTTGAACTTATTGTTGTTCTAAGATTACAGCAGGACATGTTGGTATGATTTCAAATTTCAATGTGTACCCTTATATATGGGAATTGAGATAAATAATGACACAAACAATAATGAAATCAAATTGATTGCTTTCCAAATTCATATTCATGAAAATGTAAGCATTTTTTCAAGTCAATAGGCATCTTGATAAAGATAACTCTCAATGTGTTTTACATATATTATTAATTAATATAGGTATGCTAGTTAATTAAATTATTAACTATATTTTATCGCATTATATATTGAATTGTTAAAAGATGCAAAAATTTTAATACTAACATATAGGAAAATGGTTAAAATTGCTTTTCTAAAAAATAAAATATAGTGTGTAATTTAAATTACAAATTATATAATTCTTATAATATTTATATTATTATTTATTGAATATTTTATAGAATTTAAACTAAAAAATTAGCCTCCCTCCTCTCCTCTCCCCCCCTCTCTACATTTATCTCCCTCCTCTACATATCTCTCTCCCTTTCTCCCTCCCTCTCTCTATCTCTCCCCATCTCTCCCCGATCTCTTGCTCCCTCCCTATACCTAGGCTATCTATCTTCATATCTCAACCTATTTGTCCCTTTATCTTCCCATATATCTCTATATCTATGTATTTCTCTACTTGTCTCTCTCTCTCTTTCTCTCTCTCCCCTCTCTCTATATCTCCTTATATCTCTATCTTTCCATCTTTCTCTCTCTCTCTCTCTCTTCGCTCTCTCTATATCTCCTTATATCTCTATCATTCCATATTTCTCTCTCTCTCTCTCTCTCTATATATATATATGCCCCCTCTATCTCCCTATCTCTCTATATATTTATTTCTAGCTCTATCTCTCTCTATATCTCTATCTATTTTTATCCCTCTTCCTTTCTCATTCTATATTCATCTCTACCTCTATCTATAGGGAGAGATACAAAGGTGAAGAATTGGACCTTCCCAAAGATCCACCAATCTCAACACTACTCCCAACTATTTTGAACAATTGAGTACATATTGTATGCTAGATTAGGAGGAATGTGTCAAAGCTCATATTTATTGATACAAAATAGGTCCAAAGTCACAAATTTGACGTAGAGTTAGTTATAGTTTTGTACAAAAATTCAAGTGCCACATAGAGCAAAGATATTCCAGTTTTTTATATCATGTCATCAAATTTGGCAGTTCATCAAGATTTGTATCTTCATCAACATTAAGAAAAGAAAAGGTATGTAGTTGAATCCCTTGCATTTAAATTTTTCTATATATATAAATATTTTAATATTCTCCCTCAAATCCATAATATATATATTAGTGTGTATTTATTTATTGTAATAAAGAATTAACCTAGGTAACACATTAAGAATTTTAAGGATTTGTGCTTGGAAAAAATGCATAACAATTTTTTTTGTTGGATGTCATGTTGTATAGTTTAGAAAAGCTCAAAATATGAATAGGATTTTAAGGCCATATATTATGGTAGATTACAATGCAAAAGAAGGAAGGAAATCTATTATCAATTTTAATCTACAATTTAATGCCATATGAAAAATCACATGTAGTATTATCTAAAATTAATTCTTGACATATCAATTTTATCAATTACACTTACCATTCAATAAAATTCTCCCAAGAAAGAAACCCTAAGTGAACATTATGCCGCAGGTTATATTTATTAATGTCTTAATATTAGTTTATAAATTGAACATTAATTATAAATATTTTAAAATAAATTAAGTATTTCAATCTAAAATTTTAATATTTGACATTACAAACAAGTGACGCAAGCGTCGAGTTCCTGCCGAAAAACAAGATGCATTTTGATTTAGAGGAGAAAGCAAATAAAAAAGTAATGATCATTCTTGTCACACAATTCATATATTCATGTGAAAGGGTGCAAAAATCTTGTTTCAAGCTCAAGAGTCTAATTGCTCTAAATGACATTGGATCTATTTTTACTCTAGTGCTATGAATTCATGTTGGTTAAGAAAAGAAAGTGGATAAAAAAGTAGTAGCGAGCAAAGTTTGGGTCACAAGGAAGTATGCACAATCAGCAATAGTGTGGCACATCATTTTATTTTGCCTTGAGTTTAATAACTAAAACAAAATTATTGAAGTTTATTAAAATTTTTTATGCTGGATAAGTTGTAGTGTTGATAGAAAGAATTCCAGTGCATTAAGTATGCACAAATTCTATTGGGAGGTAAGGCAATTAACTATCATATTAATGCAACTATTATGCTATAAGCCAAGATGAGTCTTTTGCAAATTTGAACTGAATTGATTTAAGAGTATTCTGGTGTTGATAGTGCAACAAAAAACTACAATCTATATAAACATGTGAAGCATAGAATGAAAGATCATAGTCCTCCAACACATAAGATCCAAGCACCTTCACTATATTGAATGCCATCGAAAGCATTCCCAACCATATCTTTCCATCCACTACACTAACACCAAGTCATACAAATTATAACACATTGTGTGATAATTCCGAGGAAGCACAAAGATTTTAAGCGGTCTAAACAAGACTACATGCTTAGAATGTGGTAATGTTGTTTGCTCCAGATGTTCATTTCAAGTACATAGGATTGCTATGTAAAAGTAGTCCATTGTAACAAAAGATTCTAAGTCTTCAAAGGTATAAGAAGATATACCAAAAAGAATACATGCCACATACAATCATACACATCAAGTGTCCTCATTATTAGACACTTAATAGAGGAATTGTTTGAGCCATAAAGAGAAAAAAAACATTAAGCATGGTGAACTAGAGCATTTCTATATGATTTAACTGCTTTCTTCTCTACAACAAATGCATAGACTATTGTAACATTTCCAATTACCTGTGCCATTGAATACAATTGTTCTAGGTGTACCTTGAAAACACAAAAAAATCAATCTAAGCACTAACTATCCACTTGATTTTTTTCCTGTCATAGAGAATCCTTTCATGGATAGATGAAAAAACATGAACTTTCATCAAATATGCTTAAGGTGCAGAAGATAATAGTATCAGGTTTGCTAAATGCAGATTTGTATCATTGTGTAAGGGCTGCTTGAGACAAGTTGATAAATTTGGAAAACAAAAGACATGCTACTCCACCATATAAATGTGTTTTGAAACTTAAATAAATTTGAACATTACCAAACATGATGTAGTTAAAATATCACAAGTTATTTTTCAGAATTTAAATTGCAGGTGAAGCTAAGAAAATGTTTAAATTTGATAATTAGCTACTTAAGAGTGTGGAGCATGCTGGTTCAGAGCAGAAAGTGGATAAGGTTGAGAATCATGTGCTTGCATCTATAAATTGGAAAATACCATAATTAAAATAGTTTTCTCCTTGCTTGTATTAATTTGTGTATTTAAATTATGTTGAAGTTCTTTCTCTGAAAACACAGAGGAGGAAGTAACTGAAGGATCTGTCTGCTATAGGGAAGTGGACCTAAGAAATCAAAAGGCAGAATTGATGGGTCCAACAGTAGTAAAACATATATTACTAGTACAATAGCAATCGAAACTGTCCTTGTTAGAAACTAGACCACAAAACAGCAAGTTTAACAACACTTGAACACATTGCTGAAATGACAGAGACAAAGCTTGTAGTATTTGAGAGATACAAGATGTGTCATGTCTCTTGCTATTCCCTGCTATAAGTAGAACGTGCTTTCTATTGTCACATAAAACTAATTTTTTGTAGCATGTATTTCTGACTACTAGTACCATATGACCCAGTTTTTGAAAAAACGGTGCCCCCTATAATGCCAGTCTCCCATATCTGAGATGTATTATATCTCCAGTGACTACGAGTTTTATCAACTTCTATTTGATAATATCTATTATTATATTTAGTGAAAAAAATTCTAAATTTATGTTATCAAAAAGAAAACTTAACTCTCATGAAAAATTAATACTAACTTTCATGTAAAATTAATTCTGAGGACCATATAGAATTAAAACAGAACTTTCCAATGTCAGAATAAAAGTAGGTACAGTATGAATTTCTATATTCATATTTCTCGCAACTATTGCATGATGCTTTATGTGATAAAATATTAAGAATAGACGCATTAGTAAAGATGGGTAGAATATTCCTCCAAATTGAAGAAACAGGTTTTAGGAAAGGGAGAGCCTTGAACACATGTTTTCTTGATCAATCATCATCATCATCAAAAAATATAGAATATGCTAATAAAAATAGAAGAGATGAAGAATTTTGTGGCGATGACTAGATTGTAATGATTGATTTATTATCCTCTAGAAAAAGATAATCAATTGCAAAAGTTGTTTTATTAAATATTTTGGGAAAACATTTCAATCATATTTGGTGTGCTGCTATGCAAATATTTGGAAAACAACAATGAGCATGTGGTGGTTAAAACACATAAAAATTTCTTTTTGTGTCAAGGGCTTTCTTGCATACCCTTTAAGATCACTGTGATGTTTCAGTATTTGACCGCTTATTGAATGCTTGTATTTGATTTCTATTATTTGTTGTAGAAAACAATAGGAACAAATCTAACCATCAACACCAGGTTTCATGTAGTTGAAGAGTAGATGATTAATCAATTCAGACCGAAATCTAGTGTGCTTGTGAGTATGTAATTTCTGTGCTTGAATAGAGTAATGAGTAAACTTGACATATATCTGAAATTTTGGTACACATCCAAATTTCCAAAAGAGATATCAAGACCTTAAATCAATCACATGAGAATGAATAAAAATTAATCTTGATTTTGGCTTTGAATGATTCACTTTGTTGTCTTAGGGATTCAAGTGCATCTGCAACAAATTTTTAGACTTTTATTGGACAACATGAGATGAACAAATGAAAAAACCAGTAGAAATTGATTCATTTCTATATTGCACAACATAAACACACATGAGCGAGGTAATTTGCAAGTGACAAATAGCCTCAAGTTGGAAAAAATTTCAAATATAACCACCAGAAAATCACAGAGTCCATACCTTCTTGGGACAATTGCTCTGTTTTCATAAGATAAGCTATTACGACAGATGCACTAGAAAAATAGAGAAAGGATATGCCATTACTACATATGCTGAAAACTAGAGTATCACGTATAAGAGATTCAGTGGATAAATAAGAGATCCATTAACAATCACCTCAAATATAAATAACTCTATTGTACATGGAATAAATACTTAAAATTTTAGCCATTCTAAGAAAAAAGCGGTAACAAATATTAAAACAGTTGAAATTAAATAGATAAGGTACACTAGAATTAAAAGAAAACAATTTCAAATGATGGATATTATAAAATACATTTTACCCCTTTATATATTTGATATTTCCTCTCTCTTCAACATTTCTAATGAATTTTAACACTGCAAAAATGATTTTCCAATGCGTATGCTATAACACAGCTTGTGTTTTGTAAAAATCATGCAAAATATTTATAGGTGTGGCTATCAACCAATAGTCTAGTTTAATATCATAGCATGACTTCTCCATTAAAACTAGATAGACTACATATTCAAATTTTACAGAATCAAATTAGTTCCTCATAACTTAATCTCGCAACTATGGTTAAAGAAATAGCTTCCTCTTCTATTCCAATATGAATCCACACCTGAAATTAACCTCAAAATTTTTCATTAAAACAACTACAGTTTTTCTACCTTGAAAGAAATAGTTTAAGACATTTTCTTGAAACTGCATCCATGAATGAGTTTAATAGCAGTATCAATCCAAGGTAATTGAGATTAATAATTATGGGAATTATCAAGCTTAACTGACATAAGCATTACACATTATGCACCAGACTGAGATCCTCCATCCATTGGGAGTTTCAGGGCTTCAAAGATGTAAGATGGATAATTCTAAATTTTAGAAGAGAAAATGTATAGTTCTCAAGCTTGTGTGTTTTACATATAAGATGGATGTTTTAAATTTAACCTGTTTGATTGTTGTGCACTGTTTGGATAGTATGTGGAGTCTAAAAGCTGATTATACACTTTAGTAAATTGATGACATGACATTTTTAAATTCCAGTGTGAATTTTTTGAAGTAAACCTATGATGGGATATTCTTAAATTGTATAGGTATCAAATTATGTTTTAAATTCTAGAAGAAAGATTGAGTAAACAAATTAAGCTATTGGTGTATATTATATATATACTGATATTTTACTCTAAATGTAATCTGCTAGCTATGGGAATTAAAATTGATGCAAACTGGAGCAGTATTTGAAAGGCCAGTTAATCCTCCTCCTATAGGAGCAAGTGTTCCTACACTAGTGCATGATATTAATGTGCCATATGAAGCAACAAAAGAATATGAAACCCCTACAACAAAGATGCTTTTTCCACCAGTATGTTCACATCAAATGGATCAAGTTTCTTATGTTCATTTCCTTAGCTGATTTTTATTATGCATACTGCAGCTTGCAAAAATGGTTTTTCAATGCTATGCAAATATGCTTGTATGGTATGATCAAGAACATCATACTGCTAAATATTCAAACCCTAAAACAAAAGTTAACCACATCCTTTCCAAATTCTACTTACCTCAGCCTCGGGAGACATGGCCATTTTATTGTGAGCATAATCAATGATCCCCAGATCAATTTTACTGGGTCGTTGTGCTTCAACAGGACTTGTACTTGTAGTACAAAGGATTTTTGAGTTGTTCTTTTCGGCTAATGAAGCTTGTGGCGTAGCAGACAATAAAACTATAGAATAATTTATCTGCATTTTTGTCTTCTTCCATGTCTTGTGAGCACCTGGGTGATGTTTAAATGGGAAGAAACATAGTGGGTTGATGCAGATTAATGAAAAATACACCGCCTTTGCACAAAGAGTGGGCAGATTTTGTTCATTGCCCTACAATGACATTTTCTTGCCGTATGTAAGGGTCTTGATGCACTCTCGGATTAGCCCCACGATTTCTCTCTTAGCCCCAGTTCCGCTATTTGTACACAGAGAGTGATTAATGAAAAAACAAAATTTTTAAAACAAAGCTGCTGAATCATTGTTGTGTCTGTTAGGCTATGAGAAATTAAAAGATCCAGAAACAAAAACAGAGGTGGAATAATTATGGATGGCCGAGCAAGGTGGTTGTTTATTGGTCTTTGTGTTGTGTTGTTGCTGTGAAGATTTCTGCACAGGTTATGACCATGTGCTTCCAGTAGCTTCTATAGTATGACCATGTGCTTCCAATAGCTTCTCGAGAGTTTTTCATAAATACATATTAATTATAATGTGTACTAATAGCGATGCATAGCAAGTGGCTTAACTCTATATTAAATGACCAAAGTACCCTAGCCATGTGTGGCCACCAAGCCATTCCAGCGCCTTCACCTCCAGCCAGATGCCATTTAATGCATTTAATTTGCATTCATGCATTACGTACGTCTACCCGCTAGTTTTATTATAAACTATGCCTTTGCTTAACTTTATTTAATCAATCTATGCGTTGGCATTTTCCTATATTTTAATGCATTTAATTTGCATTCATGGATTACGTACCTCTAGTCGTCAATTTTTAAACTATGCCTTTGCTTAAATTTATTTAATCAATCTATACAAAAAAAAAGTAATATGTTAAATGCCGAAATGTGATTGGCTGATGGTGCTAGTTAAAAGCATTCCAGGGGAATGCATAAGTATTCTTGCCTGGCAGTAGGAACTAATAAAATTAAACTAAATTCTAATTTTTAAAATCCATAAAATATTTATTATCTATTTAGTTTTACTAATTATCTAATACAATTAAATACAATTAAATTAAATATTCATTTTATATTAATTAAACAATTATTAATTAGAATTTTGGAATAAATTAACAAATAAGATCTATATAAAATCAACTTTTCTATTTTTTTTCTTTGTGTCCAAATCATTTCATTTTCAAAAATTATACTAAATTCTAGATATCATAATTAAACACAAAAATTATCTATTCAATCCCAACTCAGTTAAACCCAACCCATTTGGACCGTAACCCTACCCACCTTGAACACTAAATCTAATTGTAATTGACCACTACACAATTGAATTTCACCCCAACTCCTAGCCCAACTCGCAATTCAAACCCTAAACCTAACCTAATCAAACCGCAACCCAAACCTTACTTGATTCAATCCAACCCTGAAACCAAACCCTAATTGAAACTTTAAACTAACTTAATTAAGTATTAACCCTAATTGAACATTTATTGAACAATAGTCCTAATTGTACCATAACCCTAACTTTGAACTACAAGTGAACTCTAATCCTAACCCTAACACTAATTCTTATCCTAATTGAACCTTAACCCCAACCCTAACCTTATCCTTGACCCTATTTGAACTCTTATTGAATTCATAACCTTAATTAAACCCCAACCTCATCCTCAATCCTAACCCAAATTGAATATTAATTGAACCTTAAACCTAACCCTAATTCAACACTAATCCTAATTTAACTCTAACTTTTTAGTTGAAAATATTAAAGTGCCTTAGATTTTCCTAGACTATCA
>VDFB02133953.1:0-14845 GCA_007258455.2 Sequoia sempervirens | reverse complement strand
AACATTTTGATCTGATTCATTGAGTAAAATCACATATATTGTGTTTTATTTTGTTTACATGATATTCCTTGGTTAAGCTAGTCTCTAGCTTCCTTAGACTATCTATTAAGGTAGGGAATCCTAGAGGGCCATACCTTTCTAATATGTTACAAAATGGTAGTCTAGTATCTTAATAGGTTATCTTAACCCAGGAAGTGCTAGTTCTCATCTTGATAGTTGAAATCCTAGGAGAACTACATGTGACTTCGATCTTATTTTAAACCAGGTATTTAGGCAGGCCTTGGGTGAAGGATACCCTTGCACCCAAGTCAGTAGGAGAGGGTTTAGGGAATAGCTCCAAGGTGGAGTTGTTTCTAAACTTGATTAGCCTTCCCTCTTTTAGTATGCTTCAGCTTGTGGCTTGAATTTTCATTAGTTAGCTATGAACTCACCATTTCAATTTAATATTTATATTTCCTCAGTTTATAGGAGTGAGCCAATAAAAGAAATCCATCCTTATTAAGCTTATCTACTTTTGAGGTTTGTGGTATTTGAATTTCAAAAATGTACTCCAATCTTGGATGGACTTTTAGAGTCACTGTCATCATGGTCTTTCTTTGATCGGAATGCATGAGAGTGCCTCTATGCTTGTCTGCACTAAAATAATCAAAGTAGTGTGTGTTGAACACTATGTCATAGTGTTGTGGCCCAATGATAAGTATGGGAAGATGTAGGTTACCCTCAAGACATTAGTGAGGTCTATTCTTCCAAGAAATAAGGGCATGATATTCTTGGCCATGGCATGGGTATGTATGAATTAAGGAAATCTGCTAACTTTGCATTTGACATTGTTGCTAAATTAAGTATTATGATTTGATGGTGTAAATAACTCTTAATCTTCATGGATGATCAACTTACTCTAAATATGTGTCTGGATTTATGTTAAGTTTAGGATGGAACTGCCTTTGTCAACTATGGGAATTAATGGTAAATATTATCAAATATGGTATGGCATTTGTCTTTATATCTATTTGGTGAATGATTATATGTTAAGCTTTTCCATTTGCAACATACACATATGTCTTCAGAAGTAGAATATTGTATAATATTACTTATTGTGGGTTTGATTTCTATCAAATTGACATTGCGTTTCTAGGTAACGATTGAATGGAGTGAATGAACTTTGAGCTTACTCCATGGGTTGTACTTGTTTATGTATTGGTGACTAAATAGAAGATGGCTCATGTGGGTTCAATGGGTTACTAGAGTGTTGGCAATTTCACCCCAAGACATGTAGGACCATGTGTAGGGGTTAATGGACCCCTCTTTGTAGTATTGTAATTGGATTAACTAGTCTAGGGTGTAAACCCTTAGGACCTTTAGATCAATGTTTGTGTACCCTCTAAATGTCAGATTGCTAAACCAATATTGATACAAGAGCCAACTTTTGGGCATCACAACTAGGGTTGAGAAAGGGACTCTACAAGGGCATAGGTAGAGGATAATTGTTCTCTTAGTGTAGCTTGTCCCACTCATCTTGAGCTGATCATTGAAATTGTAAAACCTATTACCCACTTATATATAAGCTCATTATTGCCCCAACATGACAAGAGTTGTGGAGTGTGCTTTGCCAATAGAAGTATTTGATTGTACTATAGGATTAACCGACTTTCACCAGAAGCATGCAGGTGATAGATGCTAGGAGCTACTTGATTTATAGGATTTAGATAGGCTTTTGTCAATGGTATGTAGGTAATGAATGCTAGGATCTACCCATCTCAAGAGTTTAGTATTGGAATTGGTGTATCAAAAGGAATGTGTGTACCTCTTGTATTGTGTCTTCTTGGGGTATGGTTCTCAAGGTTTCAATTGTTAAATCTATCTAGGTGATTGGTAGTATAGGTACTAGTCTTGGGTTTTGGGTAAGACCATAATATATCCTGATTATGTAACTTATTTGGTTGTGTGTGATGTTGTAGATGATTGATGCACTTTGAAACCTTATAAATGACTACTCGTGTGTTGATACACTTATGTCCTTGGTAGTGATAACACAAGTAGTATGGGATGCTTGTTTCATCATCATAGTTGGTAGTGAATTGAAAAGTGACGGGACCTGTGGTGTGGTATGTGATGCACTGACATTCCTCTTTTCGGCTGGGATGTACTTAAGAGCTTGTATGTTAGTGAACTGGATAAAGGGGAAAGATGCTTTTAATAAGGTTGCAACCACTTCCCTTTTTGCCAACTAATCACTATGTGTATGTATGTATAAGCTGGCCCCTATGTGGATTGTGTGGATGAAGTCTTTCTATTTGGGCACGTGAACTACACCTTTGATTCCTAGAAAGGGATATGTAGGCAGGGCTGTCCCAAAAACCTTTGAGGTTTAGGTTTGTGTCTAGGGATTTGTCCTATTATTTGAGATTATCTTATTCAGAGCAAGATTGTACAAGTGTGGTATAGAGCTACTGCCCTCGCTATGTTTTGGTATGGTTAAAATAAAATTGGTAGTAACCAGGGTTGGTTATTACAATGCTTAGATTATTCAATTCAAAGGAACATCAATTGAGGGTGCATATATAAGCAACTTTGTTTCAAGTCACTTTAATGAGATATAAACTGTCAGTCTGTTTTGTAATATTGTTTCTTAACATCTATTGTAAAGAGATGAAGGGGCACACTATGGAACTGAGCACCATGATTTTGTAGTCACTATTTTGCTTTAACAAGTTCTGGTAGTCACGGTGTGGGACAATGGGCATTGTTTAATGGTAATTAGTATTACTGATACTTGTTGCTTCTCATTTTTCTGGAAGATGGTCCCTGCAAAACACTTGATGCTTTGAATCTCACTGTTTAATTTTAGAGGTCCTTTTAAAAATAAATGCTCCCTATTATTGAGATGAACAATTGAGAGTTTTAGGCTTTTGGGACTGCCACATCAAATGTTTAGTTTTCTGGATTTGATGGTGGCAAAAGAGTATAAATATGTTTTGATTGTTCTTTTTCATCTATAGTGCAGGACCAATCTTTAAAGATTGATACTTATTTCTATTTCTGAAACATTGGTTGTTGCAACTGGTTTTAGTTGTACTATAGCAAAGATGGGAATAATGTTTGCTATCATAAGAAGCTTATAGTTTTAGGTTCAAATTTCAAAACAAGATAAAGATTAAGTTTCAATTTCTATGAGAAATAAAACTTCCTTTTTCTTTTCCTATTTTTGTGGGCTGGAACAGTCTGAGATGCACTGGCGGTTTTCTGGCGATTTGCACTGGCTGGCACTGATGAGCATACACATATTTGATTATCAGCCGACACAAAACCTGGAAATGCGGAAACCATGGCAACAAAATATCAAAACTAAAAATATAAGTCTACGGCTTAGAAGAGCTTGCATTACTCATCCCAACATCACGACAATTCATTCGCTAGTGTCTAAGATAGGTCCTAGATGGTGATGTAGGCATGATATTTGCTTGTGTCTTGATGATTGGTGTGTATATTCAAGTGAGGAATTTATTATTAAAATTTTATTGAAGCCTTCAAGACTGCATGTTTTGTTGTCAGGCTCATTAGCAAATAGGAACAATTAAGTAAAAAGATAAATGGTTATGTTCTAGTTTGACTTTAGCTAGCATACTAATAGATGGGATTGTTCTATGTGTTTCTTGTGTAGGGCATGATTGATACATTTTTTGCATTATGAAAATGGCATTTCTTGCCAACTATGACTTAACTTGTATTCAACAGTACAATGACTATAGCATGCCAACTTTACCTATGGCCATCCTTGCATGCTAAAAAAGTTGTCCAATGTATGAAACAAGATAATCCTTGATTATGGCTTTGACTGTGAAAGATGCAGAGATTTGCAACAGGGGATATGTACTTTGTAGGTTTTATGATCATGATTCATCATTGGCCTATTACATGCTTAGACCTATAGTTTGATGGGGGTTTGTGGGAAACACCCCAATGGGGTCAAGGGGCAGCGCTCCTCACGAGGGTCTGGGGGCAGCGCCCCCAATAGGATCAAGGGGTAGCGTCCCTTGTAGGGGTTTGGGGGCAATGCCCCTTGCGGGGGTCTAGGGGCAGTGCCACCAAGCCCAAATGAAGACCTTCAAAACCACACAAACCTTCATGGCGCACACCATTTTCATATTTTTTGTAAATCCTAGATGGGCATGTCATAAACCAAACAAGCATTGAAAGATTGTAATTTAAAAAAAAAAAATTAATTAAAATGGCCGAGTCTAGGGGTCAGGACTCGCCGGGCTTCAGCAAGTTTGCTAGACTCGGTGAGTACCCGGCTGCCGAGTCTATTAGACTCGCTTAGGCTCACCCGCCTCGGGACTTGTGAGTACTCGCCGAGTTTAGGCGAGTCTGGTAAGTGGGTTCATGATATGATATTATGCTCGTCATATGATGTTTCTTCTTGTATCTTTGTCTAGATGACTTTTTAGAGACTTAGTTTTTTTTATCGCTTTCCATATGAAATGATATTTCTAAGACTTTTCTATTAATGCAGTATGGCTTCTAAATTTGTGGATGTTGCTGACACAGACTGTTCTGCTTTTGGTTTTGACATCATTTCATTTTTAGCTTTTTGTCTGTATTGGTAGTCATTATCATGGATTGGCAGAGCATGGCCAATATAGTAAGTATCTAGTGGATTACCATTAATATTAAAAATCATTAGACATCCTTTAGGTCTATTACTTGCTTACACAACATAATAGACCAAATTACATGCGTGGATGATGTTCATAAGGGGAATGGTTTACAGTTACACATTAGAGTTTAGAGTTCACTGTGGTTCTCTTAATTCATAAGATGCTTGCTGTGTCAAATACTTGTTAATGATTGTAAGACATTGAGAAATATGGTGAAATTTCCTTTAGGACTTGTTGGCACTAGGAGGTCACCTTAGAACTTTAGAAACTGAGACCTGTATTTGAGCCCTATCAGAGATTCTTCATCTTTCTCTCTCCCAAAATTCTTATGGAGTATCTTAATGCAATTATCTGATGATAATTTTATGAATTGGCATGTTTGGTCATTGCTCTCTTACTTTGGAAGTTGATGTGCTAATGATAAGTTTGTCTGTCTGTGTAACAGTATTATTATTTGCCTTTCTTTACTTCATTCTAGCTATTGCAGACCATCTAGCAGATGTGTAAAATAGCTTCATAGTTTATTTCTTATTCTGGACTGACATTCCTTTTTTTTTTTTGTAATCCCATAGGTCAACAATATGGACTTCGACACCAACAGTTTATGACAAAGGCATTATTTGTTTCAGGTATTTTCTTGAGCAATTGGAATTATAGGCGATAATTTTGAAACTGACATATTATCTTTGAAAGAAAAGGATGTTTGAAGCAATTGACAGTTAGAAATGTACTTAGCACTTTATGGGGATGCATTTCATGTTTGGTGACTGTACTTTGTTGAGTGTATCCTCTCTTTATCATGCAAGTACCTATACACACTTCTCTCTTGGTGTGGTGATCTGTGGCACAAGCTCAGAAAGCCTACTGGTGGGTGGGGTTCAAATTTGGACATAAAAAATAGGTGCAAGCATTTGATCCTATAGCCTCACCAACTCAAAAAAATTCCTGCAATATAATGCCTCCCTTTTCTCATATTGATCATGTGTGCAGCCCTTGTGCATAGGCCAGGCCAAACCATCAATTGATAACTTATTGGTGAGTAGTTGGTTCAAGGCCTTGCCTGTATGGAGCTGAATGCTAGGTTACCTCTTTTTCAATTGGTGATTTAATTCTGTTGGACAGATTGTCAAGATAAGCTGTCCTAGTATTTTCCTTAGGGTGATATATTTATAAAATTATTTATATTGATTAAAAAATTTAAAACTAAACTTTATAAACTAAAGGCTAAAACTGTGTTAACTCAATGATCTATTGGCATGCCTTTCTCATGATATTGAGGAACTCTAAATATGTCAGGGTTCCCCATCATGGAATGATTCCTGTCAGTGATAACCTAATTCACTCAAGGAATGCCATTTTTTCCTGACCATCTTCTCCAGTGCTATAGCTGATAAATTCCTTGCAAGATCATGACAAACAACACAATTATCTGTTGAATATAGTGGTCATGGAGGAGTGAAGAATTTCCAAACATGAAAGGTGTTAATTTTAGCACCAGAATTGAATTAAGCAGAAATAAGACAAATAAATGCAATAGAACACAGCATATACCCTGGGAGAAAAACCCAGCAACAATATATCACTTACATATTGAATCAATGAGCAGCGAAATGCTTACAATATGGCCAAACACAAGGCCAATAATAAGGCCAAACACAAGGCCGATCTGGAAATAATGCTTCTCTCTTAGAAGCAAATAAATGATGTCTTCTCTTGTATCGATCTCCTAGAAGCAAATGGTCAATCTGCTGTATGTGCGAATTCCTCCTTATGCGAACTTTTCTTGGATGAAAAATTGAATAAATGATGAGAACAGATTGCCTTCTATATATACAAAATGTTGTGTCTTTTCATGAAGGGTCAGCTTGCTTATTAACCGAGGTGTCACTTCACCAAGGTCGGCCTCATTTAAAATATATGATATAAATATTAAATCGGCGCCTTTGAATATTATTTGAATTTTATTTAATATTTATTTTCTCAAGAACAAAATCGAGGGAGAAAGAACTCCCGCCACTACACACCAACAAAAGGTGCAGACTCAATGCAGAGATCTTGTCGTGCATTCCATAGAGCTCGGAGTGCATGTACACTATTGCGTTAAATAAGTTGAAATTTTTAAAATGTCAAAACCTCTGATGAAAGAGGGTATTTTTTAAAACAGCTTACCTGAAACGGCACAATGTTCAGAATGCCAAATCCAGATGTATTCGGTGTGACTCTAAAATTGCCCTAATTCTGGCTATGGGTGGTCACGGTTTCCAAGCTGTATCCAGGCCATACCATACCAGCCGGTCCACATTCATATCAGGTACCCCAGTAAATGTACTAGGGGGTTCGCATTTTTGCAAGCTTGATATAAATATAATACTATAAAATTTAATATTTTATATTTATTGTATGCCTGTAGCCAGCTGTACTGAGCCTGGGAAAAAATCTGCCGTACTGATAAATCTGAACCTGACCCCGTACCTGAACTGGCAACTTAGATTGCATCCATGCTTTCAGGTTGTTTTCATTGTAAATATTCTTGGTAATATCATTGTTAAGATTTTTATCAAGAAAACTGGATTGCAACATAATTATTCTTAGGGTGTTTTGAGGAGTTCATTCTTAAACTCCTGCATGAAATGGTTTACAATTGTCTAGACTTAAGATTTAATTTTCTTTCTAAGAGTTCTCTTATATGATTTTTGAATTTAACTTTTACTATGATCGTGACAATGACAGGAACCAGATTCTTCTGAGATATAGGATTCACAATTATCTACAATGTGGTCTGTCATGGCTGATTAGGCAGGATGCACTTGGGTTTGCATCAGAAAGTGATAGATACTTGCTAAATGCCATTCTTCATCTTTTACAGGTATGTTATTGTTCTTTTCATTTTGACGAGTAAAAAATGCTATATTAAACTGATAAAAATAACAAATCTTAGATTTCACTTATTCGACCAATTAACCAGAAACTCTACTAGATAACCTTGATATCCAAAAATGTACAGGAAACTCTATACACAGATTTTCAACATTAGGCTTAGATGATATTATATACAATAAAGGCCATTGACACAAACCTCATATATATTTTTGAAGTGATTACTATATACTCACATACCTATCTTTTAAAAAATCTATGTAAAAGATGTTTAGAAATATCATTGTCAAGGTGTGTACTTGCTTGAATAAAAAATGTCATATCTTTCTTGAGATGCATATTTATTTAATCAATATAAGAATAATCCTAATTTGATAATTATATATATTTAAATCTGTTAAATTTTAATGATCAGATTGACATGTACAGAAATTAATTCAAAAAACACAACACAATACACAGCAGATACCCTGGGAAAACCCTCCTCTTGAGGGAGAAAAACCAAGCCAATAATATCTCTTATATTATTGATTCTTGAAGAGAACACTTTTACAAATGATGCCAGTAAGAGAGGCCAAATGAAACACCAACAAATGATACAGCCACAGATCTTTATCACATATGATCCGCTGACACAGAACTGAAGCTATATGATGAACTTGCACTGCTCAGATGATCGCACTGTACATATGAAGAACTCGCACTGCTTTTGTGATGAATTCGCACTAGATACAAGAGACAATGGAATGAACTGAATGCTGAATGGATGAACGAACAATGAACAATCGAATGAATATATATACAGCATGAAGGGACATGACTCTTCAAACATAGCTTGTCGGCCTCATAAAGAATTATTTCTTTTACTAATTAAATAAGTCGGCCACCTCAAAGTCGTGCCTCCTTATTTAATTCGCATCTCTTCATTAATTGCATATAAAACATTGTTTATCAAAGGAAGTGTCTCTTCACCAAATCGCATACAATAATTAAATAGCGGATATCTATATTTAATTATAGTCTTCAAGAGATTCGTGCTGGAAGGAATCAGACGATGCTGCTCTAAACATCAACAAAATCAGCATGTGAGACCGTAGCATTGGATTGTTGTTTCGTTTTGGTTTTTGAAACCCTAAACCTTTATCCCCCTTCATTAATGAGAGTGAAAGATCTATCGCTCGGTTGTTCCGTTTAATTGAAGGTTAAGAGCTCAATCTCAGCTCAAAGGCCAGGGTTTCCTAAGTCTAACCCTAATTGAATCCTAAAATTAATTGTAACCTTAATTGAAATCTAACCCTAAGCCAAATCATAATTAAACTCTTAACACTAACCCTATTTAAAGCTTAATTGTAACCTTAACCCTAATTGTAATTGTAAGAATTGGCTATGAAGGTAGCCACCCAAGATCTAGAGGCCTAATAGAAAGCACAAGAATAAGAGAGATAGAGACAAGATGACAAGAATAAACTGTATTCTGTCAATATGATAGAATGTAATGAGCTAATAGTACATAGGAGACCCCTTGGATATATAGCCAAGGTGAGAACATAGAAGGGCATAAGATTATGACAAGTGTCGTAATCTTATGACTTGTGGCAACAATGAAAGGTTATCACTCCATCTAAAGTGGAAAAAGATAATGTGATAATCTCCACAAAAGGTGGATCACCCACAAGTGGCAGGAGCAAGTTACGATGTGTCCGCGGAAGCACGAGGCATTATGATGTCAACCCACTCAGCGGAAAATTCCACAACCTCCTATAAAATCCTTGGCAACCTAATCAAGGTGTAACGTTTAATTTGTATCAAGCGTACAAAACATTTAATTGCAGCACCAACTCTTGGGCGTAATCCAGGGCGAAACGTACACAAAAGAAAACAATGCAAGATGGGTCCCGGCTACTAGGCCATGTTAGGTACCCATGTACAAATGCAATGCAATCTCTCATAAAGCGGAGAAAGGGAGAAAACCATGTGGGAAAAAACTCCCCCCCAAAAGAGAGATGAAACAAAAACTGAAAAAAGATGAGAAGGCAAAACCTCGAGTGAGGAAAAAGCCCCCCCATAAGAGAGAATGAAGAAGTCAAGTGACCTCCTCAGAAGAAACATCCCGCACCCCCAAGAGAGCTCGCAAATTATGGTAGATACTCTCAGTGAAGGGTTTGGTGAAGATATCTGCAACCTGCTCTGCTGTAGGACAATACTGCAAATTGATGACCTGCTCCTGTATCAACTCCCGAATGTAGTGCATATGAATCTCTATGTGTTTGGTCCTCTGATGGTGAACTGAATTCTTCGTGAGACCGATGGCACCGACAATGAGTCGATCAGGACGGGTAAAGAGGAACCTAACCAAGGAGAGAATATCTCCAGCCGTAATAGCCCTGAGCGGCATTAATAAGCCCCGAAGTACCGTTCTCGCCTTAAGAAAGAGCAATAGTGATGTTGTTTTTACTCCGCCAAACAAACAGCCGCAACTAAGATGAAAATCAGAGGCCGAAGTGGGACTTACGATCATCAACACATAGCGAAATTAACCAGAATCAGAGTATCCAATTCAAGGTAAGTCCTGGTGGCCTGCATAATGAATCCCAGCGATGATGTGTACCCCGGATAATGCAAGATGCTTTGGCTATAGCTTTCCCAATGAAGTCGCGGTTCCTTGAGCAAGCGGAAACCAGCTAATCGCAGAAAGGAGTATATCAGTATGTAAGAGTCAAAGAAAATGAGACTCCTAAACAAGCCACCATGCTGCGCGCATCACCAAGCGGAGTAGAACATCTTTGCCTGCTTGACTTTAAAAGAGGGAGCCGCAGCGCAACGCCTATGTGAAACTAAGCTAGAAGATCAAGAGCATACTTGGGATGAGAAAGAGAAATCCTAGAAGCTGATTGTGTGATCTCAATCCTGAGAAAATAGTGCAAAAGGCCCAAGTCAGTCATAGAAAATCTATCCTACAAAGCAGATTTGACACTGCTAATGATGGATGAGGTACTCCTTGTAATGATCAAATCATCAAATATATATTGGGTGCAAGTGGAAATCATCCCGTTTTGTAGAATGACATTCGGATCGAATGACACTCTCGTGAATTCCACGCCTGAAGAAAGAATCATCTTGCATAATTTTAGCCCTAGGCCTCGCTTTTATGCCGCGTATAGACTTCACACCTGCAAACCAATGAAGAATCTCAGACAATCCCTATATGCTCCATGTAAATCTCCTTACGAAGATCCCCTCGTGAGCAAATGCAAAATTTTCTTCACATCTGATTCGATAAAGAGCCCAAATCATATGAGCTGCAGCAATAGCGAGTGTCAAGCGAATGGAGTTCATCTTAGCAATGGGTGCAAAAGTATCAGTATAGTCAACACCTGGAACCTGTGAGAAACCTTTTGCCACAAGTCGAGCTTTGTATTTATCCACACTTCCATCCGCTGCATACTTAGTCCGATAGATCCACTTACATTGAACCATCTTTCTTCCCTTAGGAAGAGGAACTAAATCCCATGTGTTGTTCCTCATCAAGGAACTATACTCTTCCTCCATTGCTGAGTCCCATTCAGGAATGCCCGAAGCTTCCTTAAAGGATTGTGGATCTGAAGCAGTAGCAATATAAGCATGTGGAAAATTCTGATGTTGTGACCGAGTCCTTCGAGTATCTGAAGGATCCCCAACAAGAGAACCTGCTGACTCAAGAGTCTGTCGAGCCCAACGAGGTCTAGTAGGAGATGAAGGACGAGATGCCTCAACTACAAGTGGACCATGCGAAGGTGTGATCTTGCGAGTCAAAGTTGAGGAAGACTCATCATCGGAGTCACTATCATCATTGGAGTCACTATCATCACTTTCCACTAGGGAGGAAGGAAGAGGAGGATTAGAGGTCAAGCTTGGAGAGCTTTCCTCAAAGTGAACACTCCTCTCAATGAATAACTCATGTGTCTCTGGATTCAAAAGTCTATATGCCTTAACACCTTCAGGATATCCAACAAAGATGCAAGGTCTACTCTGAGGTTCCAATGCCTTGCGCTTCTCTGGAGGTATACGTGCCCAAGCTGGACAACCAAAAACTCTGAAGTGTCTCACAATTGGTTTTCTACCACACCAAGCCTCAAAAGGAGTCATACCCTTCGAAGCTTTATGAGGAACCCGATTTTGGATGTGAGTGGCACAACTGATAGCTTCTGCCCAAAATTGAGGACCAAGAGATCGAGCATGAATCATGCAGCTAGCCATCTCCTTAAGGGTTCTATTCTTCCTTTCAGCTACACCATTCTGCTATGGAGTGTATGCAACTGAATGTTGAAGAGTAATCCCCTCAAGAGTACAAAATTCCTCAAGTCTATTGTTCACATATTCCCTTCCATTGTCTGTGCGAAGAATCTTGACTTGCTTCCCTGATTGCTTCTCAACATGAGCCTTGAAGGCAAGAAATCTGTCAAACACTTCACTCTTGTGAACAAGAAAGTAGACCCATGTGAAGCGAGAGTAGTCATCAATGAAGGTGAGGACATAGCGAGCCTTGCTAAATGATGGTACTGGAAATGGACCTGCTACATCACTGTGAACCAACTGAAGAACTTGTAAAGCTCTCCAAGACTTCCCTTTCTCAAACTTCTCTTCTGGATGCTTACCCATGGAACAACCTAAACAAACACCTTCTGAAAAGCTGATTTGAGGTAGTCCTGTAACCATAGCCTTGGAGCTAAGCTGCTGAAGATAGTGGTAATTGATATGTCCAAACCGCTCATGCCATAGATTGCTTTCTGAGTTTGAATGAGTGAGCAAAGCTGTAGAAGGAGACTTAGGTAAAAAGTGGGAGAATGAGTAAAGCCGTGTGTTGTGATTGGCTTGTCCCACTGCAACCAAGGCTTCATCCTTAAGTTCTTTGACCACAACTGAATCTGGTAGAAACTCAACTTTCTTGCCATCTCCAAAGTGAGTGATTTGGTAGATTGAGAGAAGATTGGCACTCAAGTTAGGAACATAGAGAACATTCTCAAATGTTCCATTATCCATGGCAACCGAACCTTCGCCTTCAAATTCCACTTGAGTATCATCTCCTATGAAGATGTGAGGTACCTTAGATTGCTCCAAAGAAGAAAACTATTCCCTTGAAGAACCCATATGATGAGTGGCACCCGAGTCAAGTATCCAATGTTGTGAAGAACCTGAAGTAGCCACAAATGCTTGCCCTTTTCCTTTTGATTGTGAGGAAGTGGAAGGAGATGAATCCTTCTTTTTGTAGGCAGATGGAAAATTGATGTTATTCTTCTTGATGATGTTTGTCAACTCATCAATTTGCTTAGTGTGGCAATGATGCTCATCATGACCAACCCTCTTGCAATATGAACAAGTTGGTCTCTCCTTCTTGCTTGAATTTCCCTTCTTGGGAGAAGATGTAGAATTCCCTTGTGATGAAGAATTCCCTTGTTTTGGAGAGGATGATTGTGCTTTATCTTGTTGGTTCTTTGGATTAGATTGCTTCTGCTTCTTATTGGAACCCTTTCCTTGAGTCCCTTGATTCCCTTGATTAGCCACCAAAGCTTTGGACTTTGAAGACTTGAGAATCCCCATGCTTATTAACTTTGCTTGTTCTAACATCAACATTTCTGTAAAAGCATCAAATGTAGGCATAGTGAAAGAACTACCTATTGTCAAGTGATGGGTTTCGAAGCTAGAAACAAATGCTACATATTTTGATGGAAGTTTTCCCAACAAATTGTAGACCAACTGTGCATCCTTCTTATCAATACCACAATCCTTAAGCTGTGCTCTTAGCTCATTTGCCTTAGTGACATAGTCTTGGATTGTATCAAAATTCTTGGGATCTAACATTATGAGATCATTGTCAAGTTGATAACCTCTAATCTCATCAACTTGGCCATACAATTGACCAAACTTTTCCCAAGCTTCTTTAATTGTTTTACACTTATCAATTTGAAAGATTAGATCTTTTGATACATATTTCCTTAATGTTCCAAGAGCCATAGTATTTTTAGTGAGCCAATCCAAATGAGCAATAGGATTAGCTTGAGGATTAGATGGTGCAACAACAGTTCCATCAATATAATGAGTTAATCCTTTTTCCATTAACTTACTCCAAGCATCAATTTTCCAAGAAGTATAGTTATGTGGAGTTAACAAGGGAAACTTAGGAGAACCCATAGCAGCAAAATGAAAGAGAACAAGATGGAGAGAGAGGCACAATCACACAAGACACCCCCCCAAATTCACTCAATCAAAGAACCCCCCCCAAAAAGATGATTTGGCACTTTATAATTAGTGCGTGTACAATGGCCACTTGCAAGCCAAGCAAAGTGGGCTTCTGATTTTCAATGTTTTACAACAGCCTTAAGTAGGCTACAACAGACTCAAATGACTGATACAAAAGACCAAACTGAGATCTTATCTTTACAAATGCCAAAATAGGCCAAAAATGACCAAATGCTGAAAGTACAATTTTTGATCACAATTACTACAAACTGATAGCACCACTGTGAAGTTTGTAAGTAATTCATACCAAAAAACGCAATTAAAAGGTGTTTGTGGCTATTCCACCCAGCCCTGGCGCAAAACGCTAATCGAAAGAAGATCTTGAGACAAATCCAATTTTTTGGAAAATATGTGCACCAAAATCAGAAAATAACTTCACCATCACAGCATGCAAAAATGCCCAACCAAAAATTGCACCAAAAAAGGCCTCAAAACGACCGAGATATGAGCCTCTGAAGTTGAACTGCAAAAACCAAAAGCTCAATGGAGAGGGGTCTGAAAATTTTCAAAAAATTGATGACGTCACCCTGGCGCACTGATGACGTCAGCAAACCAGTGGCTTAAATTTGACGGTTTCCTGCCCGTCAACGGAAAAAATGCGCCTTGCCGGAAAAAATACCCGGAAAATTTTGCGGTGACAGAATATGCTTGAGGTGTGACGGAATATTCCCGAGGGAATATTCTTTGACTTTGACTGCCGGAAATTGTGCGCTGTCGGAGTTTAAAAAACTGGCGGTCGTTTTTTTTGTTTCACCGGAAAAGCGTAGAGTGGACCGACCGGTGATTGGTTGTGGGGGGCCCGCGAGGGGCCACAGCCGGACAAGTCCGGTAGTGCCACGTGGTGGACTATGGTGGAGGCGTAGGGTACGTCGTACCCTGCCCTCTGCACAGTACAATCTGCGGCAGATTTTTTCTATATATAGTTTTTTTAAAAACTTTTCAATATGAAAATTTTATATAGAAAAATAAAAACTGCGAAATATTTTTTGATTTTTTTTTTTTTTTTTTTTTAAAAATATGCAGAAAATATTAAA
>VDFB02133952.1:0-12029 GCA_007258455.2 Sequoia sempervirens | reverse complement strand
TGAAGCTAGATGTCAACACAAATCAATATAACCCATGACCGTTTGATGAATTTTCGATGGATGGCTATAGTTGCATTCCGGAAGCAAATGTCTAAAGCACTAGACTTGCGAATTCAAACCTCTAGAATAACACTAGAACCATTAGATTTCCAAAATTCAATAGTTGAAATTTTATTATTGATTCTTTTTTTGCTCAATTAATAGCCACTAAGGGGAAACACCCTATATTAAATCAAAAAAGGAGTACGTTTGATTTGAGCAATTTGGTTCCACCCCAAAAACTGTCATGTTCAACCACCATAATTATAGAGAATATCACTATGTACTTACCCTTCTATCATCGTAGCTTAAAATGGCCTTTGTAAACAAAATGGCCTCAAGTAAAACACATCTATGTATATACCCTAGACCCGACACACTATACTATAGACAAGACCCTTTTCTCACAGTCCAAACCTTGCTTAGTCTTCGTCAACATCGGCTTCCTTCATCTTTCTCTATTTTGAGTAGTCTGCAATCACAAGGCACTCAGCTCCACACACATGATGAGTAGGACTACTGGCCTTCGCTTCTAGGTCTCTGGCATCATTCTCCACCCACTCTTCGCCAATCCCCAGTTCCTAGTCATCGTTGCCTGCAACCATTTTTCCCACAAGACCTTCCTCCTCTAGGTATTTCAGCTCCCACCCTTGGAACAGTTTCTTCACCATCTATGCAGCCTTTAGTAGGAAGTAGATGCTTCTTTCAATTTCACTCCACTCTTTCTCCAATGCCATTGGGTTGAGCGATCTCACCACAAGAAATTTCTTGACCTTAGCTATGTTGTCGAATGACATGTAGTAATTTTGTGACATTGGCACCATTAGGTTATCTTCCACATTGTCAAGGGCCTCATCAATCTCCCCTAGCATTGCGAGCATGAATATCATCTGACACAATGTCTTTTCTTTGGCCTTAGAGACACCTATGTATAGTAGCATCACAAGAAATATTGCAAAAATATGTGTTTTCCCTAAACCTCTGGTATGCAAGCAGAAACTCCTTTCCTAGGACCTTCTTGGTTGCCCATAGAATTAATGGGTGAGACGAAACCAACATCCCTTTCAAATTTTTGTCTATGATTTCCCCATGAAAGGATTGATGTTGTTATATGGTGTTGAGAAAAATGGGAGTGTTCATCTCTCTCCTTCCACAACACGAAAATGATTTTTGAAACTTTGCTTATGCAACTAGCACCTTACTTTTTTATAGAGTTTGACAATCATCCATCATAATGGTGACGTTGGTTGGCATTATTTGATCACCTGTTCACCCTCGTGGCGAGCTCTACCACTGTTCAAAGGCGCTAATGGATGAACGTGATCAAATCAACGGTTAAGATGTGCTCTGAAAAATGAATCTCAGTCTTTCCCCGCTAGCCTGTAGGGGACCCACTTTCAAATCTAGGCTTGTGGAGGGATAGCGGGCATGAGCCATGTGGCATCATTGCCACTACTTGTAAAACTATAAAGGGCATGGGAATATTTGGTGAAATATTTCTCAGAAATTATGGAAGGTTAAATAGCATGCTACTAAAAGGATGTAAGAGCACATGGGAAATTGTTCATCAAGATGTTTTAATCTCAGCTAACTATTGCTAAAGGAGGATATACATTATGGCCATTCGCCTATTGGTTAAAGGGGTAGAAAGTTGACAGTCATCAAGTTGATCTGGGTCGTTTCCTGCTAGCCAGCAACTGTTGATCTAAAACTTACAAATCTAAGAGTGGAAGTAGGCTGTTGACACGTGACTTTTTTGTCGGCTTGTAAAGAGCGGTGGGGGCCAAAAATTTGATGAAGGAGATGCACTGGAATGAAGGCAAGCTAAGTGAAAAAGAATATTTTAGTTGCAAAGAGGAGGGAATCAACAGTCAGCGCTAAGTTCATCAAAGATTCAAAATTAGGTTGCTCTTCTAAATTTCTAATCCGAAGTGAGCGAAATGTTTGATTTGATAACTTGATACTGTAAATGGTAGAAAGTATGGAACATGGCACACACTTTATTTTTATCAAATTTCATCCTTTTTTATTAATTTTTTCATATCCATCAGATTGTCTTTCTTTGAAGAAAGTGTGGTTGTGGTACCATGGATTAATGCCATATGTACACCCAAAGTGATTGATTGGATAGCTTGATATTGAAAACTACACGACATACTGTAGATGATGATGCCATTAATCTAGTGATCAATTGAAACAATATTTATAATGATTTCATATCCTTTGAGTGGTGATTTTGACATCTTGTCAGCTTGAGGTACAGTTTGCATGTAGCCAGACGTCAATCAAAATAAACATTGTAATTGTAAATGTAAGACTTAAGTTACACGAATCGATTAAGTTGGTTTTTTGGTTTGAACGATTATCATTATACCCAACCTCACACATGACATGACTCACAAGTAAATAGGGATCAAGATGGTAGTGGTACTGGTGGCCAATAAATAGGGATAGTGAGCACAACTGAAATAATTCGTTGAAGGCTAAAGGATTTACTATTAAGTGCAATGTTCTAAATTTTTTCATAAGGGTTTTCATTTTGTAAGGTTATTAAGGAAGAAGATGATGTGGTATTATTGGGGATACTCTAAATTCTCCTACCTCCAATTATAGTTACAGTGTAAAAGACCAATTTCCTTGAAGTTCAGAATGGGTGGAATTGGAAAGAAGTTGATCTAATTCACCTGACTTCTTAGATAGGTTTTTAACTAGGATGAGGAGCTCTGATGGAGATAAGTTCTTTCATAAAGAGGAAATGTGGACCTACAAACTCACTGTGAGCTATCTAGATGCATGGAAGCTGCAATAGGTACATTTTTTATCTTCACAACTCCCATTTCCCCAACATGGTTGGCCATGCAAGCCCTATGCATTTATTTTCAGAGCCGCATTTGTATTACATTGTCACTAGTAGAAGCTTGGAATCAATTTGTAATCCATTGTCATGAGTAGTAGCTAGGAATCAATTTTGTCTATATAAAGTGACATATGTCATTTATACAAAATATGAGCTTGCATGCTCTACTCATCTTTAAAAAGATATGTAATAATGTAACATTGTAATTCAGTTGTAATAAAATAAATGGTTGTGTTATTCTTCATTATTCATTTACAATAAAAAAATATTTTTTGAGTTCAATGTCTATGAATCTATTCAAATCAGTTTTTTTTCCTTTAAGAAATTAAGTATTATCTATTTATGAAATATTTGCATGCAGATTTAAAACATAAAACAATACAAATGAAAAAATAAAGTTGCCATTAAATTGACAAAAACTATTATAAACACTAAAAGTTGTCACTCTTGCTAGGGTTTACCGAAATTTTATTGATTTCTAATTTTCCATTGACCTTCTCCCCCAATTCCTAGTATAATTATTCATTTTATTTATTCCTTTGCAACGTTAAGTTATTGGCCCCTTGGCCTTGATGTCAATCCTAGTGCACTAAAGTTTCAAACAACATTAAATCACATGTTTATTGTTTATATCATAAATTACTCAATTGTTCGATGAAAATTTGATGGATGGTTGTAGTTGCATTCTAGAATGAAATGAACAGAGTGCTAGGCTTGTGAACTTAAACCTCTGGAATCACCCTATACCATTAGATTTACAAAGATCAACGGTTTAGAATTTGTTTTCAATGCAGGATAGCCATGTACTAATTGTGTAGTCTGGAAGCAACATGTTGATGTTTCGTTCACTTTAATGTTCGAAAAGAAAAGCAAACTTTCTATTGCTAAGTGATTTTATTTTTAAGTGAGAGGGTCAACACATGGGGAGATTTAGATTGCTCATTGCAATGCATGAAGGATATTTTTGGTTCCACTTCCAACAAAGCCAATCCATGCCTATCAAAATTAATCTTTTCAAGAATCAAAATCCAGGTAAGTGAAAGACAAAATTCTTATGGCTACATTTCATCATTTCCTAAAATCTTTTTTTTCCAAACTTTGAAGTTTGGGTTTAGGGTTGAGAGACTTAATAATTAATAAAAATTGAAGACTAAGAGAGAATTCACAATTTAACATTGTATAAGCATGTCTATCACCAATACCACTAGAGTAAAATCAGATAAAAAATACATTATATTGTTGGATTGCTTAAAACCCCAAGTTTCACTGATGAATACCATGATATTTATGATCCTAAAATCTATGGTAGGAATACCTCATAACTTAGATTTTCATTTGAGAATAAGGTTGCAAAGAAAATGCAAGTTAATAGTTACAGTGCACCATGGGTAATTGGATTAGGACACATGATGTTACATGAGGTTTTCCCTTGCCCAAAATTTATCATGGTTTGTGCCTAAAATTATGATGATAACAAAAGAGCAATTGTTAATAAAGTTAGCAAAGTAGAATTGTTTATCCATTAATGTAGAAGAACTTGGAAAAGTGTTGGGGTTTACAACCAAAGAATTTTGAAACGTCCACATTGACCTAGAAAATCTTGCTAGTGATTATGAAGCAGTGGATGAAAGGGAGAAAAATCCTTTCACAAATAAAATACTTTAGGATAGCATACAAGTTAGAAACAAATTGAAAGGTAATCATAAGCTTCCTTATGATTTTGATATTATTAGACCATGGGTTTAGGATACTATTTCCATGGTAGCATTTTTCCTCGAATTGGATAGAAATTGGGAAGTGGGTGCAAGCCTCCTTGAAATGGTATATAATATCTATTTTTATTTTCCATCTCAACCTATCAAATATAACTTTATTGAGCACATTGTAGAATCCATGCATGAAAAAATTTTAATGATTAAAGGAGGTGCACACTCAAATTCCACTAAGACATTTAGGTTCACAACCTACTTGTGCTATTTTTTCTATTCAAATTTAGTGGAATGTTTCAGACTAACAAGCTTCAGATTCAGCCCTATAGTAATGATGAGGAAAATAAAATGGCTATATATGATTGGACCACTGATATAAGGATGCATGATTCTCGAAGGAAATACAAACATTTTGTAGACTACTTTTTGGCTCCATTGCATCAAGCAATTACAAATACTCCAATGCCTAGATTGCCTATGTCATGTAGAAATTGCATTCAACTAGGAAAATAAATAGAATTGGTTGATTGGTACTTAATGGAAGAATATATTGTGCTAAGATTTTATGGATCAAGAGTAGAGCCATACAAACTTCCAATACATGCATGACAGAAAGGTTTTTTGCATTGGAATATGTAAGGTAGATGTAGAGTACTAATGAACTACACTTTTTCAATCAGCATAAGAGGACTTTATTTCCTTCTTTACCTTTTTCATGTGGAGGGTTCACATTCGAGAGAAAAGCATTTAGTGTGGCACATAATCTTTTGTTTTTTTTTTTAAATTTTGATGTTGTCTATCATTGATAGCATGATCCATGTGACACCATTAAATCAATGATTGTGGCCAATAGGAATGATGCAAGTATAATTCAACATCAAAGTAAACCCTTGCTTGAAAACTTGAGAAACAAGGATTCTTGGGATGAGGTCAAAATAGCAATGGAGAAAAGTGTTGCTGAGAAAGGTATTTCTTTTGAACAATTGTCAGTAGGAATTATGGCATTGCACTGAAAGACAATAAGGAGGTACAACAATTTTTATGAAAAAAGTGATAAACCATCTAGTAGAGTAAAAATGTCAGATTCTCTAAATAAGGAAGTTACAGATAAAAATTGGTCACGATAAAAAAATATTTCCTTTTGGTTTATGAGGAAGGAGCTAGGTGAACCAATAACTCTTGCAAACTTTGGAGATAACGAAGAAGATCGTGAGTTTAGAAAATTGTGGAATATAGAGCATCCCAATGAATGTGAAGATCAAGAAACTGATGATGAATCTAATGATGATAGGGAAGAACAAAGCTATGTCAAACCTAGTTTAAGTGAGGCCATAAAAGAAGCATATAATTCAGGAGCATCTATAACCAAAAAAATGGGTCATGAAGGTGGTCCTTTGGGGTCCCAAGGACAAGGCCCTTGAATGGTAACAGATGTAGAGCATAAAAAATTAGTTGATAAATCTGGCCTTGGAGCTGATAAATTAGATCAAGGGCATACAAGTATAGTTGAAATAATTCATTTTGTTAAAGCTTCAAATACTATTTCTCAAGGTCAGATACAACCACAACTAAGACATGCCAATGGTGGAGAACCTAATGCAATTGCCACTACCACTGGTGGTGATGGTATGGGTAGTAGTACTAGTAGTGGTCAACATGTTCTACAACAACAAATTACACACAAGAGGACAACAATCCAAGATACCACACAAACACCAAGTGATCAAGGCATACAAAAGAGGGCAAGGATTTGACAGGTCCAAGTCCAACTACCATTTCCACCACAAAGGAGTTATTTCTAGGAACTCCCATAGTTAGTATGGCTGCAAAAACATTAGCAACTGCAAGGACTCCTAGTACTTCACCATTGTTCCTACATCCCCAGGTTTTGATTACATTGAAGAGTTTAAAAAGAAATTAGAATTGTATAAAAAATAAAAGAAACAACTGATGGAGAGTGCATCTATTGTAACTTCAGGGCCTACAACAACCACGGTATTACCCACATTTTCCACAAATAAAGAAATCATGGAGTACATGATTGTTGTTCCCACAGTTCAAAATAAACCAACAAATGAGATGGATTGATCTGAATTTTAGGTGAGTAGTTTACAATTGGAATTTTTTGGACTCAAAAATACTGAAAAAATTATTGTATCAAAGAAGAATAATGAATTGGTGTGCACATCATTGCTAAAGCAAGAGAGAGAGAGAGAGAGAGAGAGAGAGAGAGAGGTTGTAGACTCAAATAGAAAAGTTACAGGCATACCTAAGCAATAAGAAAGAAAAGAGGAAAGCAATAGATAACAAGAGAAATGAATTAGAATTTAAAGAATTAAAAAAATTGCCTCTACATCAACAAGCAAAGAGGATAAACAAAATGAGAGAGAAGTGAATGAACCGAAGCAAAGGTTAGACGAGAGCAAAAAGAAATATGATGAGGAAAAATCCACTACAGAAAAATTTAAAAAAAGCATTGGGAAAGGAAATGAATAGTGGGAACAAAAATTGAGAAAGAGAGAAAATAAATGAAAGATTATCGCAGAGTTTGATGGAAGCAAAAATGAAATTAATCTTGTCAAAATAAGTTAATTTCATTTTGTAGAGAAATAATCAGGCATATGAAACAAAAGATCTGGGATGAAATAATGCAAAGGATTGATCATTTGTGTGAATTGTTTCAATTGATTGATGCTATCAGACTACATTATAAGAAGCTCAAAAAATATTTAGTGGACAACAAAAATGTGCTAGCATTAGAGAAATCTACAAATCAAGTTCAAAAAATAGTCTACAAAGCTAGTGACAATGATTTGAAATAAAAAAAGTATAATAATCGGCTTCCTGCCTCAATGATGTTGTCCTCTATCATTCAAAAGTGTTTGAGAATGCCTGAAACAAAGGAATTTGTGCATATGGCTGCAAACAAGATGAAGTTGGATGTAAAGGTAAGGAACTTCACAAAGCTTGGTTTTCTAGAGGCTTTTGGCACAAATGAGTGATTCATTGGAAAGGATGATTTCAAAAAGAAGATGGATGGTGCAAGGAAGATTGATTTGGACTAGTTTCCTCAAAACCTGGAGATGTGGCGAACTATTTGGATTCCATCAAACCACTGATAACCTTGAATGCAATTTTGACTGTAGAATTCAAGACAGGTTCCAATTTCAATCATGAATTGTTAACAAATTTTCAAGTCAAACAACTTAAGTTAGAACAAATGACAATTCCAACACCTAAACAGTGGAAGTTGCTAGAAAAGGTGATACAATGATTTGATATTGATAGTATGAGTTTCCAACTTCCAACTGAACTCTGTGTAGAGTTGTCTTTGAGCAATCTTTTGCATTGCCAATGACTATGTATTCCTTCATATGAAAATCAATAAAAATCTCAAATTCAGTAATGTGTTGATGTTCAATTATTTGGATTATTTATTTTATCATTTGAAGAAAAAATATGGTTTCAACTACTAGATACACATTAAATGATTGTTGATGTTCATTGTTGTATATGCTACTATTGTTAATATGTTATTAAGCATTGGGTTGAGTGATGAATCACTGAGTACATGTTTAACAAAATTAAAATGAAAGTATTAATAAAATGTCAATTTATTCAAACTGATGCATAATTTCAAGGAATACAATATCAAATATCAAATATAATCTAAAATGTCAACTATAGTTTGAAATATAAAATTCTTGGTAATACTCAACTGGTTAAATTTAGGTTGTTAGGTTTGCAACCTAGGGATTTTTGGTAATCTAGACCTTGTCAGCCTATAACCTATATGGAGCATGGTGGAACCCCCAAAAATTTTGTGTTCCATTGATAAGTATTGCAAAATCTGACCATCTTTCTAATTTGGGTGTGTCCTAAGGCTTAGGGTTTCAATTTTACTCATGTTTTAGGGTCTATGTTTTCCTTAAACCCTCTTAAAAACCCTAAGTGTCAATCTTTTTTCTTCTGTTCTAATTTTCTATTGACTGATATTCGCCTGTTCCAGGTTTCCTAAGTTGCCACTTATGCCATTAAATTCGTTTGGTTACCAGCCCCTTGAGCCTAGTGTTCTCAGTTGTCGCCCCTTGAGTCATTTAATCTTGCTTTATCTTATGTGGGCTCCAAATCTTTTAATATTTGCTAACATCCCTATGTTCATGTTTAATATTTTGTCATCGGTCTAAAAGTCTTGGCCTAAGGTTTATGTCCCCATCACACATCAAACTAGTCAACTCCCCCTTTTAAGTTGATAACATTTTGCACACGCAGATTTAAGCTTTTGATGTAAGTGGTTGAATCTAAGTGGTTGCATCCTGACCATTCCCTGCTCCCCCATTGGGTTTTAATATTCATTAAAATATTCCAACAGGCTGGTGGGCGGATGCCACATGTCTTATTTGTCAGTGGGGTCCATTATCATGTGAAGGAAACGAACATTAAGTCTTGTGGGATCAACAACTATGATGGAGTGCTGCAGGGAGGCGCCACATGGTGCAATCTGAGTCATCAAGAAAATATTGAAAGGCATGAAATATTTCATAAATGTTTCGACATAGTGTTAGGAAGCATTAGCATCTAACTACTAAAGGTTTCTTTTGAGCACATGGTAAATTGTAGTACATGATGTTATAATCTTGGTCGTTCGTTTGATCTGAGGGTTATGCACATCGACTGATGGTATGAAAGGTAAAATGCATGCAAGTTGAAGGCACTAGATTTAATTTGGGTCATTCCCCATTTCCCCGTTGTTGTAAGATGCACACAAGTTAAACCTAGAGGGGAAGCGGGGAGTCTAACACGTAGCAATTTTCAAAGCTCGGAGTGATGGTGGAGCCCGCGGGATGATATGGAAACAAATCCACATGGCGTATTTTGATTGGTTGATGGCGAGGGTTGTCTACAATCATATTTTCAAACTTGATTGACCTAGTCTAGACCATTCATCAAGGCACCACATTGTTGGATCGACGGCTAGAATTTGAAGTTCAAGGTTGTAGCCAAAGGAGTCATTCTAGTTTGTGCAAGCGAACAATAATGACGGATGTGACATCAAACTACCATTTCAATATACTTTAAAGCCATAAAAACTTGATTTAAAGCATAATTTCAATTTGTTAAAGCATTCAACACATCTAAGGATCTCTTGCTATTCATTTCAAGCTTGTTTGTATTCAAGAGGTTAGGGTTTTTCAAGCATTTGCAAAATTGTAAGTGAAATTGATACATTGCCTTTCAAATGCTTGAAAATGTGTTGAAGGTTCTCATTCTCTTTTTCTATCAAATGGGGTCTCTAGTTTGCTTACATTTCTTTTAAGGTTTGACATCAATTTGAAGTACAAATTTGCTAAATTTCATTGTTTCTTTGCATCAAACCCGTGCCCTAGTTGTAAGATTATAATTTGCTGAGAAGTTAAACCCTAGCTTGAGTTGGTTGTCACTTATGACACCTAAAGTCAAAGCGTCTGCATCAAAAGACCAAGCCTCTGGGTTGAAACCTGTAGTTAGACCTCTGGCTTAGGATTTAACTGAGCAATTGAAACCCTCCACATCTAAAAATACCAAGGGTTAGTTTTTATTCTGAGGTACACAAATTGTAGATGGGCTTATTGATAAACAATGTACTATTAAAGATGCTTCAGTACCATGCATTGGATGGGCACAATTTAACTATTGGTTTGGCAATCAAAACTATGGCATCCCTATTGGCAACCCCTGGAGATTAGACATGGGAAAAGTGGTAGCACCAAATGTTTATATGGATGTTGACCTACTAAGGGTAGTGGCAGCAAACTACGACCCAATCTCAAGGATTGTGAGAACTTATTATGGAATTGAGATGGTAAAGGTCACCAGGGAAGAAATAGCTCAGGTCTTCAATCTAACTGAGTGGAGTGAAGATAAGGAAAAGATTGATGAGAAGGGACTCAGAGCTGAGTATGAGAAAGTAAGGCATACCTTCAAGATCTCAATATTGTATAACTTTTTGGCATCTGTAAAGGGATAGGGGGAAATTATTCTGGGCCCATCAGATAAATAGTCGTTCCCTATCAATTATTTTGTGATATATTTTCAAAAGACATTATGTTCCTTGTGCCAAATCTTAGGGTTTGATCCAACTATAGGAATGCCTATAGATAAGATGTACATGGCTTACCATATCCAGCATCCCACTTGCAATGGCCTCTATGACTTTGGATCATACTTGGCTGAAAAGATACATGAGGACTTGGTTGCACTAAAAAATGGTGAGAATGGGGTGAGATTCTACTGGTATTCTTTATTCATGCATATGTTTCTCTACAAGGGAGAAAGTTACTTTAGAAAGGATATGACATCGGTCAGAAGAGAGGATGATATTGACTTGCCTGTCCAATGTTGGACCAGACTCCTTGATAGAAATGATAGCCAATCTAGTTTTGTGGTTTTTGAAACTATCTTTGCTTCTAAATTGAGAAGGGTATCATTGTGTCTATATTAAGAGGTATGACCAATATAAATACATTATATTATTGTTGTATGTAGATGACATGTTACTTATGGGTAGGTACATGAAGATGGGTAGCCAATTTGTGGCCAGTCTACTTTTCCATCCCAAAATAGCAAAAACACGAGCGCATTATAGTAAAACGCGCTCACATTTAAATTTCAAAAAACGCACGCATTTTGAGTTCAAAAAATGTGTATTTTTTTAAATCAAAAAAAAAATTTCCAAAATGTGAGCGCGTTATAACGCGCTAGCGTTTTGGTCTACATTGAAATCTTTTTCTTCTCTTTTTCTTGTCTCTTTCTTCTTGTTATTTTTTAGGGAAACTATATACATGAAATAAACATTTAAGTATAAGTTGACATTTACATATGGACATTTAATTTCTTATACTTTAAGTTATATTTCATGTATATAGTTTCAGGATGTTTGAGTGGTTTTGGATTTCTAGGAGTTATAATGCAAATTCTAGTTTTGGAAGATCTCAAAATTTTAGACTTAGTCAAATTTCAGTAATCAACATGACAAATTTTAGTAATAGAGGTCAAATTTTAGTAATCAACAAGTTGTATCATCTTTCTCTCTCTATCTCACTCATTTTTTATCCCTTAAGCTCCTAGACCTCTCTCTCCACTCTCTCCTTCCCTTTGCTTACTTCTATCTATCTAACCTCTCTCTCCCCCTCCATCCCTCCCTCCTTTCCTTCTTCCCTCCTTCCCTCTCTAATTTTCTCTATCTCACTCTCTCTCTCTTCCTTCCTCCCACCCACCTTCCCTCTCTACTTCACTCTATCTAACCCATCCTCTCTACCTCTCTCTCCATCCCTCCTCTATCTCTCTCTTCCTTCATCCCAACCACCTTCCTCTCTACTTCATCTAACATATCCCTCTCTTCCTATCTCTCACCCTCCCTCCTCTCTCTCAATCTCTCCACCTTC
>VDFB02133951.1:0-38343 GCA_007258455.2 Sequoia sempervirens | reverse complement strand
TATCCTTTATGCTTTGATGACAATGGAAAGGCTCAAAGCAACACACTATTGACTCACATGCATGAAGTAAAAAGTAGTTTAAAATATGAGTTTATGGCTATGAGGACAACAATGACAACTTTTAACAGAATCCCTCTACCCTTTATGCTTTGATGGCAACGAAAAAGCTCAAAGCAACACACTGTTCACTTGTAGTTCAAAAGCTCTCATTATCACACATGTTTACATAATTTTGGTTCCAAAGCCCTCTTTATGGGACCACTTTGCAGTAGTCAATAATATACAGACTTTATAGGGCTCACATGCATGAAGTAAAATGGACAAGAGGATTTCTACATAATACCTATCAAACGCAGATGAAACCTTTGCATTTCAACAAGAAGCTCGGATAAATAATACTAAAAGTAGCTTAAAAAATGAATTTATAATCAAAGTATAACAATGTCTTAAAGTACTATGAAACCCTACTTGCATTCCTGTTTGCATGTACCTGGTTTAAACATTTAATTATTGGTTCTTGATAATGGAATGAAATGAACTTGGACAGATGGAAATAGAATGATCCCATGGAATTGGAACATCAAAGTTTGCATGCCTTTAACATGGTAGCAGATTTGCGTGCATGAGACTTATTTGAATCTCAAATGTCATAGTATATGTGGCACATTAGCTAGTTGGCTTAACATGATAGCTTTCGAACAAGTTAATTCAGTGATCAATCAAGCTAATTGGCTAATGAATTAATTGTGTTCCATGGTTAGTCATAGCTAATTATTGGTCATCTTTATCCTCCAAATCAGTTAAATAGATGTTTCTTATTCACATTCATAGATACACAATCTTTCTAAACTTTTTTGCGTGCTTTTAATATGAAAAAGAGCTCTAGAACAGGATATGTACATTCATCTAAGGATCATAAGGCATAGATTTTCTGACAGATATAATGGTTTGTAATGCTATCATGAATATGCATACCAAATATAGAAGCACAAGCAAAAACATTTAAACTGTTTGACAGAATTCCTCGAAGAAATGCTAGCTCTTGGTGTGTAGTGAGTGCAAATTATGCAAAGAAATATTTGTCAGAGAAGGCTTTTTACAAGCATTCAAGCAAATCAGCCAAATAGCTGGTCTAGCTAACTATGAATGAAGTTACTTGACTAGTCAATGAAACTAGTTCAATGATAGATCAGTTTTCTTGAATAGTTAATTATAGTTAATTAATAAACATCTTTGTACACGAAACCAATTAAACCAATCATGGCCATTCATATGAAAAAAAAGGAATTTCTTGAAAAAGCTTTGTAGACAAGGAAGCAAATGCAATTGCTAAGTGGAAACCCAAATTACAAAATCCTCGCCAACATCTTCCTTTCTGTTTCTTGTGCTACAAATATTCAACAGGCTATAGCTGTCCACATTAATATGTATCTATGCATGCAACCATTGATATATGTATCTATGCAGCTTCTATACATGTATATTTAAGCATTTATGTATCCAGCTATGCATCTATCTATCTATCCATGTAAGTATGTTTCTATGTATTCTTCTACCTATAGATGCATCCATGCATATATGTGTCTGTGTTTCTATGTACAAATGTATACAGGCATCTATCCATGTATGTGCCAATGTATCTATGAATACATCTACCCATAGGTACATGTAACTATGCATCTATGGATACCATGATAGATGTCCACATCCATGTATCTATGGATGCATGTATCAAGTACCTTGGTCCCAGGTCTTGACTCTGCAGCAACAACATCTCCTGTGACTACACAGATGTGCAGAATAACAAAAAATGAAGTGCTCAAAGTAATTACAATTCATCTCTAGTCGCTAAAATCTATATTACATGATAAACAAGTAAGAACTTTTGGGTACATGAAGGTCATGAACATTGAACCAATAGTAGGATAGTCACCACAACATTTAAGTTAACCTATGGTGCAGATTCTCTTTTCCATTATCAATTTTATTCCCAATTTCATCCATGAAGAACTTTGTCAACCTGTAGATCCTGCTATTAGCCATCACTTTGATCCATGATTTCCATTTCTTTTATCAATGAATTCCATATCTTTGATCCATGAAGAACTTCTTGAACCTGTGTATCCATGAATTCTATATCTTTGAGGATATTTTTCATGGATGAAATTGGGAATACAATTGATAATGCAGAAGAGAGTGTTGAGCATAGGTTTACTTAAATGTTGTGGTGACTGTCATACTGTTACTTTAACGTTCATTACCTTCATCTACTAAAAAGTTCTTGCTCATTTATACCTTGTTATTTATACCTGTGATACTACATTGCATATGTCTCATTTTCTTCACCTTTGAAATCTCGATACTGAAATACAGTAATAGAAAGTAATCAAGTAATTATAGTAACACAAAATAATTCCAATAAAAACTAATCAAGAGTAATACAAAATACTTTTAAACACCCAGTGTGTTACAACTGTCAGTGAGTTGTTGTTTTTACACCACTGTGTGTTTTATAGCCTACATAGAATATGTAGCATAGCAACTAATAAGTCCATCTCACATTTTGCTGATGACAATTTAATTTGTCTCATCTGTCTCTGAACCATTGATCAAAGTCAATTAACAAACAAGTCAATCTTGCACTTGACTCATGCAAATTAAGTCAATTCTATCATTAATCATAGTAATAGTAAACAAATGCTTATTAGATGATGTCATTGTTGAAATCCTATTTGCATTTTCTGTTTGCATGTGCCTGGTTTAAACATTTAATTATTGGCTCTTGATAATGGAATGAAATGAACTTGGAAAAATGGAAATAAAATGACCCCATGGAATTGGAACATCTATGTTTACATGGCTTTAACATGATAACAGACTTGTGTGCATGAGACTTATTTGAAACTCAAATGTCATATTGTGTGTGGCATATTAGCTAGTTGGCTTAACATGATAGCTTTCACGCAAGTTAATTTAGTGATCAATTAAGCTAATTGGCTGATGAATTAATTGTGTTCCACAGTTGGTCATAGCTAATTATTGTCAAAGCTATAAATGCCATAGATGAAATGATATGAATAAAATTCTAGTTTCTGGTTTTCCTTGAAATGCAATAAAAAAACTGCTATAAAGGCATAAGACAAGGTTGTGTAACATATTTCCATTCCTTTATCTAATTTCTTTGGACACAAATGCTTTACACATTTGATTGCAATAGTAACATGTCTATGAAAATGGGACAATAGAGATCATAGTTCAATAGTTTTAGTGTGAGTGTATATGTATCTTGATACATATAAGCTCGATCTGGTATTTATGAAAACAGTTGCTATGTGCAGTGAAAGAGCTTATTAGTGTTACTATATGCGATATCCATATAACATGGTAAATTGGTACAAGACTAGAGTGACACATCCATAAATACATGGATGCATGTATACACAGTTGCATATAGGAATACGTAGAAGCTTAGATGAATAGTTAATTATAGTTAATTAAAGAACATCTTTGTGCACCAATTCAATTAAACCGGTCATGTCCATTCATATGTAAAAAAAAAAAGTAGCTTATTGAAAAGGCTTTATAGACAAGGAAGCAAACACAATTGTAAACTGAAATTGCAAAATCTTCAGCAAGATCTTTCCTTTCTGTTTCTTATGCTACAAATATTCAACAGCCTATAGTTGTCCATATTAATTGTATCTCTTTGTCTATGTTGAACCTATTTGTTTATTCTATTGCTTTTGCTATTATTTCATGAAAGCTCAAATGTCATAGTATATGTCGAGTAGCAGCCAATAAGTCCATCTCACATTTTGCTCATGACGATTTAATTTGTCTCATCTGTCTCTGAACCATTAATCAAAGTCAATTAACAAACAAGACAATCTTGCACTTAGCTCGTGCAAATTAAGTCAATTCTATCTTTTACTCATTAATGAAATTAACTAATCAGTTTAACAAGATAGCTTTTAAACAAGTTAGGTCAGTGATCAATAAAGCTATTTGACTGATGAGTCAATTGAGTTCAATAGTTAGTCATAGTGATAGCAAACAAATCCTTGTTTGATGATGTCATTGTTGAATTTTCTTTTGTGTCCTTGGCTGCACTTTTGCTATAGCTTGAAGCAATGATGCTTCATGGTTTTGATGATGTCATTGTTGAATTTGCTTTTGTGTCCCTGTCTGCACTTTGGCTATAGCTTGAAGCAGTGATGCTTCATGGTTCAAGTATTCAGTGTAATTGAAAACCTTTCTTGACTTATATTCATTGATTTAAATCTGTTTGGAAACCATACTTGCAGTAGTTCTTTAGGCTCGATGCAAAACAGCAATATAGTTAAAATGCATAGCAAAATCCTATAGAGGACCATGTTTGCACTTGTGCATTTGGAATTCAAGAACCTATGATAAATAGACTACTAGGTCAATCTATTTCCAACTGATACTTGTTTCCATTCAATCTAAAAATAAACTAGCTAGTGTATTTTGATGTTTGGACTACTAGTATCCATTACACTATCACTGTCATCCATTGCAATTATAATTTTGGTAGTTGTTTGCACAAATGTGTTTTCATGCATTGTGAAAGCCAACTTGTACTTCTGGGATAGAATGAAGAAAAATAGATAAAAGTAGCAATTTGTTGCCTTGAGTAACTTGTCTCTTGGTATTCATTCAACGAGCTCAAGTGCTTTTGCTCTGTCACTGTAAACGTCTCCTTTCTACTGATAAAAGCTATCAGTTTTCTAGCCTGTCTTTGCTTAAATTTATTTGTATATGTCATCTTGTTCCAGACTCTCATTAAAAAAAGGAATCTCCATATTCTACCACCAAATAAAATGCATTAATGTCAAAGGAGTTTGAAATTCAAGATAACAAACCTAATAGCACTCACTTGGATAAACTATTTTCTATTGTGACAATTTTATTGGCTCGTAGCGTCAAGGCAAGAATACTTATGCATTTGGTTGAAATGCTTTTATTAGTTCCTGCTGGTAGGAAAAAATACTTATGCATTCACCCGGAATGCATTTAACCGCTAGCATTGACCAATCACATTTCGCCATTTAACATGTTACTTATTTTTTTGTATAGTTTGAATTTGGAGAGCTATTTTATATACTAGACAATTATCATTTATCTATTTTTCTATTCATCTGAGTAGCTTTAAAAATCATCTTCATTTTAAAAATTTTGGGAAAATGCGAACGCATAAATTGATTAAATAAATTTAAGCAAATGCATAGTTTAAAAGTTGGCAGCTAGAGGTGCGTTATCCATGAATGCAGATTAAATGCATTAAAATATCAGGAAGCTGTGAGTGCAAAAATTGATTGATTAAAATTAAGCAAAGGCATAGTTTATCAAGGTGGTGGGTAGACGTACGAAGTGCATGAATAAAAATTAAATGCATTGAATGGCATGTGGCTCAAGGTGAAGGCACTGGGATGGCTTGGAGGCCACACGTGGCCAGGGTACTTTGGTCATTTAATATAGAGTTAAGTTACTTGGTATGCATTTCTATTACTTTGCATGTGTTGTTTTTGTCTACTCTAAGCTCTTGTTCTGAGGAAGAGTTTGTAGCGACTGAACAAGAGATACTTGAGATGATAATTTGTTACTCTCCACAGTTCCTTTCCATTGAAGTGCATTGGGAGGCTATGTTTCATAGTGCTTTAGTTCACTATCACTTTTTGCCTAATGTGTCAGTGCATGTATGTATGTATGCATGTTTCTATGTGCATAGGCATTTATCTATGTGCATATCTATGTAGACATTTGTAGATGCATATATGCATATATGCATGTGACTCTAGATATATCTATGCATATATGTATTTATGCATATATGTATATCTGTATAGATGCATCTATGTGTATATGCATGTAAGCATGTGGATGCATATATGTTTATGTCCATCGATGCATTAATCTATCTTTACATGGATGTGTCTGTACATATATATACATATGTATAAATATATGTGTGTGTCGATATGCCTTATCTACAAAAGAGTTTACAGTGACAGGGCAAAGGTTGTCATGGTTCCAAAAAAGGACACTTGCAGACAAGCTATTCTAGGCAATAAATAGTTTCTTTTATTAGTTTTCTTTTATTTTAATGTCCATAGGCACATTGGGTTTCACAGTGCTTAGCCTATGCTATTCTCCAAAGACTAGTTCCTTAGACATGCAATTGTCTTTTGTCCATTGTAGAATGTGAGGGCTTAACAATAACTTGGCGCTTATATGCTCTCTAAAGATTACATATCTTCAATTACTGCAAAGTTGTTCCATAGTGCAAGCTTTTAAGCCGTTGTTCTGTTAACATGTTCCATAATAGGACCTTACAAACTATATGAGCACAATGTGTTAAGAGCACTTTACAAACTATCAACCAAATGCAATTTACAGATATAAGCCTAAACTCCACAATTGCTTTCATCTCTCCCATTGTCATTAAAGCATAAAGCAAAGAGGTTTTTTTTGCAACTTCTAATTTTTGTACTTTTACATGATAATTCACTTTATTCATTAATGAATCAAATTATCTTAATTAATTCATTTTCTTTTTCCTTTTGTCATTTCATATCTAATTAATTAGAAAACTATTGAATAGTATTTATATTCATAATAATTAAAACAAAGAAATAATTATAACTATCCTTGTGCACATTTGGCCAATCAAACAAAGTCAATTAAAAAATCTGATTCCACTTATTCACTGATAGTATTGGCATACAATTTCCTTGAAGAATCTTGAAAAAGAGGATTACTCAAATACCAATAAGGATTCTGATTTGTAACATTCCTATCCAAATCATCTTCATTCAATAGGATTTTGTGGCATACATTAATTGGATGTATCGCATCATCTTTCTTATCAGGATGCTAACAACCTTGGTTTGTAATTCTGCTTGGGTGTATCTAAATGCCATGAGTTATGAATTCTACTTGCATGTGGCTTCATTGCACAAGTAATAGTAAGTGCTACCTAACAGTACAAAATAAACTTATGCATATGGTAATGAAATGACCCCATTTAGTTAGAAAATCAATATTTACATCGCTTTCACTGTTAAGTGATAGCTACTTTGGCATTAAACAATAGCAAGAAATTATTTTTACCAGAACTTAATAGTGCTAGCACAAGTCTGTGTTTTTTTTTGGCTTAGTATTGATTTGTTGCCACGGCCTACTTACACTTTTTTAGGCACTTAAGCAAATATGGGATCTATTTCGTTGATTGCTCTTAAAGAGCTTATACCAACAGTGCAATAACAGAATTACCCTGGTGCATGCATATGCAAAAAAATGTTCTATATTATAGGGTGCACAAATAGCAATAAGTATTTAGAAATTATAAAAATGCAATTTGCATTCTAAGAAACAAAAGTTCTTACCTACTGGCTCTTGTCAAATATAACTGATTTATATTTGCAATGACTGCTTGACAGCGATTACAAGGCCGGCTTCAAATTGTCTTTTTCTTCTTGAACAACGAAATTCTTCAATATAATAACTGTGACAAAGTTCTTTCTCATGTATCTGTTTTCCATCTTGCATTCCTCATTTCTTTGAACATAAATGATTTAGAGGACTGCTTCCACATATACAAACAGGAAAATGCATTTTACACAATTGCAATAGTAATTTGTCTTTGAGCAATAGAACAGGTTTTGCTTATGTGTTAATAAGTTATACTTCCTCTATACAATATCCATATAATAGAATGAACTGCTAGCATCCAATTTTTAAACCCTGTTTGCAGTTTCGAATAGCCTTTTGAGTCATAAGTCTTTGTTTTATGTCAACTGGTTTTTACCTATATGCATTTAAGGCAGTTTTTTTTCATACGACTGCTTATATCTGTGGCAAGTTGTTGTGCAATGTGCAAGTTAACATATGTTTAATCTTCCTATTTTACAAATAAAAGCCTACAAAGTTAATTTCAAAAGCTGACATGGCACATGAGTATAGTGAATGATGTACTACGTCACTCATAGACATGATGCAATATTTTTCCATGGTCTTGCTTACATGCAAAATGACATTAACTACATAAATCTTTTGCCCATATCACAATTACATCAAGGTAGCTTAAAATTCTAAAGAAAGAAACCCAGAAGAAACTACTATCGCCCAAGCAACTCGTCAGTCTGATCAGAATTATGTCTGCCCAACTACAACCTCCCTGCACAAAGACTTCTAGAATAGAAACAATATGCACAGAATTGAATGGATTCTGCTTCATAATAAAAGCTAACAAAGCAACCGCCTATACATGTTCACCTGTCATCCAATTCCACAAGTACGAATGACGTACTTTATTATATGTGCAATCCTGTGGCACCACTCTGGTGCTCTAACCTCTTATTGTTTAATTAATCACCTTCACTCTTTGTTTAATGTGGGCCTCATGTTCTCAAATTCTTTAAACACAACATTTAAATATTCGATAAATAGAAAGTGCTTAGATCTTTTGATCAAATAATGGTTTTGTATTTCGATTTTCACCAAAGATTAAAACTATTCTCTACATGTCACTTAATTCATGTTTATCTGAATAGATTTTAAAATCATTTGTCCTTGAAAAAAATCAGTCGCTTACAAGTACATAGAAACAAAGGAATCCAATTACACAAAACATTTAAATACCATAGACTGGGATTGGCAATGTGAGCAAAAAGATTCTTGTCAACTAATTGGTGCATGTAAACAAGGCTACCTGAAAATATTGTTTTGTGTTTGTGGCACTAAAAGTATACATCATGCATTGTACTCATTTATCCACTTTGGCAATGTAACAGGAATAAGTACATACAATCCTGCTGGGGGACAATGGATATCAAGGTCAGGTTGAAGAATTAATACTATTTTCCCCTTTTGCTTCTATTAAAATGTTTGTTGTGTGGTATGTTACATAAGCTTCTACTACTACTCAAGATCCATTTTCCAACATATGTAGAGATTATTAACTTCCAAGATCCTCGACAACATGATTAATGCTTTCAAATGCTATTGACTAAAAGCACATAGGCGATGATGTAAACAGTCATAGATTTTGTAATCTAGATACTAGTGTTAGATGCTATTCATACCCAACATTTGCTATTCCCAAACACATTAGGTTACACGAGTAACAAAGAAAATGATAGACGTTGACACCTATGAATTAACAAAGCGCCCCCAAATATCAAACATTGACTACGTGCTTAAGGGCGAGGGACTTTGCAGATTGAGTGCCTTTGCATACAATGTTGGTGATTGTTTGTTTGATTCATTACAACTATTGCTTAACAATCGTTACACATCAATTCAACTACGAAATGGAGTTATAGATTACTTCTTGAATTGCCTTCAAAACAAGGACAAAGAAGCAATAAAATCATACAACTATGAACTAGACCCTGATACTCTATATACGTTGCACAAAGTACACGATCCACAAACATATTTCCGCAGAATGCGCTTATATGCAAAGCCACAAGAAAATTGCACAGAAAGTGGATTGTGGGGCGACCTGTTTTGCATTCACTGGATATCCAAATGGTTGAATATACAAATATCCCTTTGGTCAAGAACAACAGCAAGAAGGTACTTACAGTTCAATAGTTCTGATTACACGGAATCAGTCTCTATACTATTTCATGACATGGATTCTTTAAATGGACACTTTGAACCATTGCTAGCAATTGAAACACAAAACATAACTTCAAAACAGTCCATAAGTTCACATGAAATAAAAAAACTTTGCACAAAGTATCCTCAAATATCAAACATTGACAATGTCCTTAGAGTTGAAGGCCTTTGTAGATTAAGCACATTTGCATACAATGTTGGTGACTGTTTGTTTGATTCGCTTCAAGTGCTACTTAACAACCAGTACACCTCAACTCAATTATGCAATGGAGCTATAGATTATTTCCTGGCTTGCTTTCAAAAAATGGACAAAGAAGCAATTAAATCATATAACAATGAACTAAATCCTACTACTCTATATACATTGCACAAAGTACATGACCAAGAAACATACTTCCGCAAGATGCGATTGTCCGCACGCCCGTGCATAGACCATAGCGAGCGTGGATTGTGGGGTGACTTGTTTTGCATTCACTGGATATCCAAATGGTTAAAAATACAGATAAGCCTCTAGTCATTGACAACATCAAGGAAGTACTTAGATTTCAATGATTCTAGATATACAAAATCAGTCTCTATACTGTTCCATGATACAAACCCTTTGGCTGGACATTTTGAGCCACTTCTAAGAATCAAAGTCCAGAATCTAACTCGCCCATGCTCTACAAGCTTACTCCAACTAAAAAAGTTGATCAGAAATTGTCCACAATACAAAAATACTTACTTGACTAAGCCACATGCTTTGCCTAAAAACAAGGAAAATTTGATACCATTTGTCAAAGCAGACAATTTAAAACATAAATCAACAATAAGACTTAATCACCTGAAGAACTTGATTAGAAAAGAAAAACAAAAAGAAAGTGTACCTAGCAGGCCAAAGAAAAAAAAAACATTGACACCAATAGAAATTTATAAAACAGCAATACAAGATACGCCAAAATACCCATGTGCAATTTTCCAAGTGCTTTGTCTGTACAAGGACATCAGGATTTTCAAAGAAAAACAAAAACAACTATATTGCAAACTGCTACAATCAGATTCCTTACAATTCACAGATTTCATATGCAACGTATGCTACTTTGCATTGAAACAGTCCACTATTCCAAAGTATGCTACGCCACAGAAAATAAGAACTAATAGACCATTGTGCTATGTACAAAATTTAACTCATCTAGAAGAACGACTTGTGTCACTTAGAATTGCATTTGCACAAATTTGGGAACTAGGGTTCAAAAGGCCTCAAATAGGCCTAACAGGTTCTATTATAAATGTCCCTGTTGACATGAACATTGTACAAAAAGCATTACCACAATCAATTAACAACACACAAACAATTGCTGTTTCATTGAAAAGACGCTTGAAATACAAAAATACATTTCAAAAAGGCATGGTGTGCCCAAATGTCATCATGCAAGCTTTGACTCAATTAACAAGGACACCATTATACAAAATGCACGAAGTCCACATAAACCAAGATTGGCAAGAAGTTCTCCAATGCACTGAAGAAAACGAAGACAATAGTCCACAAAATACAAGTGAAACATAATCAGACAGTGAAATGGAAAATGAAAACCCATCAGAGACATTGATACATGGATTCACTGAGTCTAGATGTATCCATAACATGGAGGACAAGATTATTGAAATTGCACCTATAGAGAACAAGTATCCAATTGGAATATTTAAGGACATCTATGCTGAAGAAATGAATTTCCCAACTTTGTTCTTTGGCAAACCACGTGATAATGACATTGTAAAAAACTTTACGTATCAGAAAATAGTACGTTGGGAGCTCTTACAATCACAAAGACAATTTTCATATCATACAAAATACATTTTTTTCAAAGCTATAAAGGTACTAATACAACAAGTACTGTCTACAATGACAATAAGAATCCACAAGGGCTAGTTAAAAGGGCGAAAGCTATTTGCGAAAGACGTTAAACACAAACCAAACCTAGAGAAAATTCTAAAATCAGATATTGGATACGTTGATTTCAAAAGAATAAGAATCTCTCCAGACTATTCACAACAACTTAAGAAAAATGTATTTGCTATGATTCGACAACTAGGACCACCGACATTTTTCATCACTTTCTCTAGTGCTGAGCAAAATTGGGATCCATTAATTCAAACATTACAAGAGCTACACAATCTACACCAATCAACACAAAACCATCAAGAATCTAATCACCCAACACACATTGACAAATTTGAACTAATCAAGAAAGATCCTGTCACTTGTGCACGTTACTAGAAACATAGAATCAATGCAATAAAAAAATTGATACTTACAGATGACTCCTTCTTTGGAAATGTCATTGATTACTTCTCAGTCACTGAGTTCCAAAATTGAGGAAATGAACATGATCATTTCCTCATATGGGTTAAAAATGCACCAATCTACACAGAAAAAAACAACACAGACGTCATAGCTTTTGTTGATAAGTATATTACTTGCGACACTAAAAATTTGGAACCTCCTCTGGCAATGCTACACAAGCACCATCATACAAAGAAATGCAGAAGATCAAGAAAACAATTTTGTAGGTACAATTTTCCTTTCCCACCAATGCAAAAGTCAACTATACTTTTACCAATACTCCAAAAGACTGAAGCGATAACTGCAAATGCCACTAAAATCTCTTCAAAACTCCAAAAAGAAAACTATGACAAAACATTCACTTTTCAAATGTTCTTAAAAGAATTAAACTTAAGTGACAATGAATACATTGAAGCTTTCAGCTCAACATTAAACAGGCCTACGCTTTTCTTACAGAGAAAACCATCACAAATATGGAACAATAGTTTTTCAAGGAAAATTCCAGATCTTTGGAGGGCTAATACAGATGCACAATTTGTCCTAAATGCATATGTTGCTGCTATGTATTGTAGCTCATATATTGCAAAAGTAGACAAGTCAATGACATATGCATTCAAAAGAATACGTAGAGACCACAAGAAAGACAATATTGATGCAATCTGAATGGTGAGTAAACTTGGCAATGCCATGCTTAACTTGTAACAAATGTCATCACAACAAGCTACACATATTGTTCTGTCATTGCCATTAAATTACAGTTCAAGAAAATGTATATTCATTGATACACGATCTGACAATGATCGCACATTTATACTCAATTCTATTAAACAATTGAGCAATGAGCCAGATGAATCAGAAAACATTCTTGAGAAATCTATTATAGACTACTATTTAAAACACCCTGAAACAATGATGGACATATGTCTTGCAGAATTTGTTTCAAGATACAATAAATACGGTGCTGCAATTAAGCCAAAGGCCAAACCCAATGTGATACGGTTTATCAATTTCAACAAACACTTTGATTTAGAGAATCATTGTAGAGAGCAATTGGTTCTCTATGCTCCATTTATCATTAATGAGCATACTCTCAAACAAAACTTTGACTCTTGGGAACATGCATACATGTACCATGGACAAACCATTCAAACAAACAGTGCAAAGTTCATCCACAGCACAAACTCCGCATGGGGTGACATTAACAAAGCTATTAATGATGTTCAATCTCTTGAAGATGAAAAGCTCATTGACCTGCCAATGCAAACAAAGCTTTCCCATAAAGAACTATATGACATTCAAACAAACCTTCCAAACATAGGTCATTCTAACCCAAAGACCACGTACTCCAATGGATTTGAAATTACAAAGCACCCATAGATTACAGATAACAATGAATACTACAAATTAAGACGAATGTTAAATAAAGAACAACAAGCAATTGTTAAGGATGTTCTCATAAAAAAGATGAGAAATCCACAAAAGCCATTGCACTTGTTTTTGACTAGAGGAGCTGGAACAGAAAGACTTTATGGCAAAGCCATCTACCAAGCTTCCTCATTCGCATGTATAGCAATCGTTGACAATAATAATCCGCATAAAACCTATGCTTATTAACCGTGACATATACAGTAAAGATATAAATATAGGCAAGACTACATTACATTCAAAGATTTCACATACTCTTAATACAATGACTCCCCGCCACTAAACACTCAAGTACTTTGGACACTAAGGTCAGCACTATGATCAATTCATATACTTTATAGAGATTTGTGATATCATTAGTTGGCTCAACATTTTTATGGTATATTGATAGAAGATCACGTATACGCAATCTTACAAAGTGATACTTTTGGGAACCTTTGACACTATATTTTAGGTGACTCTCACTGTGCACAACTCCGGTTCGATCATGGTTTTTCTTTAAAATAGGCCTACCCAATTGAATTAATGCCTTATAGTTTCGAAAGACCACATAAAATGCCATTCATTATGACTACCATATGAGACAAAACACAAAATATTTATTTCAACTTTAATAGACTACGAGTAGGCATTCAAACAACTCATGACATAGACTATATCAACAAATTTTGCTTTCGTCCTGTACCATTAGATCCATTGCTTCCGCACCTTTTCTATAGGAGAATAGACGTTCAAGCACATAAAAACAAAATGCTATCAATCATTCCAACCCAAATGATTGTGTTGGATGCGATAGATGAAGTTAACGAGGACCTTAATGTAATACGAGTGTACAGTCACACAACAACACTCCCATCACAAATATGCTTGAAACCAAACATTCTTGTTGAGCTTTATGCAGGCAATTACAATGTTCAAGATGGCCTCGTCAACGGTTCAGATGGAATTTTTAAAGCATATACATCACAAAACAATATTGATATTGTCTGGATTAAATTTAATGACCCATCAATTGGACATCAGCAGCGCACAAAACTAGCACACTGCTATTCTACTATCATTGACAAAGACTGGGTGCCTATACAACGCATTGCTAGGCCAATGCAGAAAATAGCAATAAATAAGAAAATTACAACTAGAAAATAATTCCCAGTACAAGTATCATGTGCACGAACCATACATCGATCCCAAGGATTAACAATGGAGGCCTTGGCTTTTGATCCCATAGGCATTAGACAACATGGACTAACCTATACAGCTCTATCATGAACAAAATCAGTAGAATCATTATTCCTGTTACAACCTTTAACTTCAAAAACTTCAAAGTTAAAGACAAAATACAACTAGAAATGTCTCATCTTCAGACATGTGAACAATGGCAACTTGATAATCTAAGCACATGTTCAAAAAACAAATCACATATGCTCCTATGTACATTGAACACTCATAGCTTGAAAGCACATGCAGAAGACATTGTCAATGACTATAGCATAATGCAATCTGATATCTTGTGTCTCCAAGAAACACATATGCATCTGTTTGAGATAAATACCTTGCTACAAAATTTTGATAGCTCCTCTGTACATAACATCCATGGCATAGCAACTTTAACCAAGAAACATTTACTCTTGTCAAAAACAACACACCATGAAACCTCAAATATTGAAGCTATCACATTAACAATAATGCTATCTAACAATGAACTCAATGTTTGTAATATTTATGCAAGACCTGCAACTGCCATAGATGAAGTAATCACAATCTTGCAAATAATTATTGGATCCACAAATTCAGAAAACATGTTGTACATTTTAGGCGATTTTAATGTCGACATGTCTTCAGAGAGCAGAAACAAAAAAATGCTTCACAGTTATATGCAACATAACAACATACAATTTGTCTTCAACCAACAACATAGCATGGGCAACTCAGTCATTGATCACATTTGGTCCAACACGACTACAAATATATTCTCTATCTATATATCAGAAGCATATTGGACTGATCACAATCCAATTTTCCTAAAATTGCATATTGCACAATAGACAAATTCAACTCTATAGAACTTATAGCCTTATATCAGTTTTACGCATTGCAATGTCTTTTCCAATGCTATATACATTATTTGCAGGAGATCTATGGATGAAACTAAAAGACAGTCAAAGCAAATGCAACCCACGCAAGAAGAATCAACACAACGATAAAGTGCTGATAGTATTATTCCTTCAAATTCATTCGCCCAAATCACAAATATTCAAATAACATTGTTCCAATTCTTTGCAGGACACCAAAAGATGTATCAAAAAGACAAGCCAAACAGGTGCAAATTGCACAAGAAGAGTCAACACAACGGTAAAGTACTTTGTTCTACAATGTACCTCCATTTGTCCAACTTGCTAATATAAAATTAGCATTCAATTGACATTATCCTTGTTCCTTGTAGGACAAGAGTCAAGAAACCTAGGATTGTTTCAATCAAACAACTAAATGCAAGAAGAGTTGGAGACACCTTCCAAGGTGATGTCCTTGTTGTCTACAGAGCAACATTGGACAAGGCTAACAAAACACGAGAAATGCTACGTGCTGATCTGACAGATCACAAAGTAGAAATGACAATCACGTTAAATGTTAGTGGAAATCTTGTTTACCAACATGAGCCTAAAATAGTCCTAGGATTAGCTATTTCAATCTTATATTTCCAAGTTGCACCTAGAACAGATTATGACAGAGGTGACTGTGATTGCATTCTGATTTTAACAGACATTAGCACCACTGAAAACATCCCCCACCTCTGTCAGGAGTACAAATTCATCCCAAGTACGACTATCAGCCAATTGCTTACAACTGTTAATGAGTACCCAGCTGGCACAATAGCTGTGCTGGTAGTCGGTGCCAGGAAAATGGGTACCCAATTTGCAATTGACATCAAAGATGGCCACACTGACATAGACAGGGCACAGGTATTTCAGTCTACAGAACTTTTACCTCTTCTTTCAGTTTCAAGCTTTTAATGTTCTACAGTGGCCTCTATAACAATTTCTGTAACAAAATCTAATCCTCTCATTGAATTGGAGTTGCTATTACGGTCAACATATGAGCAACAATACTTTGCACTCGAAGACTAGTTGCATACAAATAAAACACCTGCAATGCTTTTCAAGAATGTTGTGAGAAAAACAGACCAAAAGAACACATTTCATACATGTCGATCAACATTCATTTGTACCTTGAATGACAAAAGAAGCTTGGAAAAGCTCAACAGCCTACTACACTCAACTTTCAAGGTAACAACATTATTTTTAAATAAATCTAGTGCATCCAAACTTGTTTTTTTGTCTCCTCTAGCAGTTTTGAACCATATTCTATAGGTTTCTGGTACTCTAAAAGTAGAAAATGCATTTTCCAATCCATTTCATGCATGTTGTCCAAAATGCAAATTCAAATTTACTGCTTATGGCACACTCCAAGAGAAAACTGCTCACTGTAAACAGTGCAACCAGCAAGTCAATTATACATTTTGTTTACAACTTAAAACTACCATAACAACTTATGACAATCAAACAATTCAGTCTTCAATTGACTAGGCCACCATGCACCGTCTATTGCCCACACTACAAAGGCTCAGCTATGAAGACTATATCAAGGACTAGTCAGCAGTGATATTCATCCTACGGGACTTCAGTGCTAAAGGACATTTTAGCCTTGACCAAAACAATGCCATTGTTGAAGCCATTTGCATTGAAAAATAGACAGGCAACATCACCAGAAGGTAATAAAGTCATTCATATGTACACTTTCTTTGTTTTAAACGAGTACCTCAAATCACTATCCATACAAACTATGTTTCTAATACATAGCATTTTGTTGCCTTTACAGGAAACTAGGAATAGAGGAGCACAGATTTACATTGTTTAGACTTTTACTTTTTTGCCTTTCCACGCTCCAAGAAACTAGGAATAGAGGATCACAAATTTACATTGTTCAGACTTTTACTTTTTTGCCTTTCCACGCTCCAAGACATTTCACTGGGTCTCACATGTTAAAGACAATTCTGGTTTTAAAATACTCTATTGCTATTATACATTTAGACACTTCTATAGGTTACTATGTTAAAGTCTTTTAGAATATGGACATCTAAAACTCTAATTTTGTTTTTGCACCTACCAAGACAATGGTTCTCTATGTACATCTGACATATATGTTCAATAATTATTATCCCTCCATGCATAATGCTATTCAAACTATATAGTTTAAATGTTCCCTTTTTCATTTTGTCCTTCCTAGCTTCTCCAATATTTGCTTTGTGATTCTTACATTTCCAAGAATTTATGGTAACCAAGTAGAAGTAGTTATGATTACACACTGTAGACCCATTAACAAGTTACTTGAGACAATAAATGGTTATTTTCGTTTAGCTTTTATCATTTTTATGCTATTACTGTAACCAAGTCTTGCGCCTGCTTTAATGCGTTGTACTTTATAGTCGCTTTTCCATCATGCATTCTAATGTATGGCATACACTCCTGTATACACAAATCCATATGTTGCTTACGCTGCATATATGCATATTTACATGTATATATGCCTCTATGTCCATATGCACATATGCACATATTCATGCGTCCATGTATTCATCTAAGCTTCTACGTATCCCTGTATGCAACTGCGTATACATGCGTCCATTTACTTATGGATCTGCCACTCTAGCCTTGTACCAATTTATTATGTTATATGGATATTGCATATAGTAATACTAATTAGCTGTTTCACTGTGCATAGCAGTTGTATTCATGAATGCCAGATCAAGCTTATATGTGTCAGGATACATATATACTCACACTAAAAACTACTGAGTTATGATCTCTATTGTCCCACTTTCGTAGACACGTTACTATTGCAATCAACTGTGTTAAGCATTCGTGTCCAAAGAAATTAGATACAGGAATGGCAATATGTTACACAACCTTGTCTTATGGCTTTATAGCAGTTTTTTCATTGCATTTCAAGAAAACCAGAAACTAGAATTTTATTCATATTATTTCATCTATGGCATTTACAGCTTTTCCAATAATTATTACAAGCATAGAGTTCAGTGTTGAATAGTTCTATTGTTCATGTGATTCCTCCAACATTGTTCATGCCAAATTCTATATGTTTCCATATTTTGCATATGTGCCTAGGAGGACATTAACTATAACAGGTCACAAAATTCCTTTTTCCTATATGCTTTCATCATAGCAAGAAAGCTCAAAGCAATTGCAAAATCTAGGTTTTCATAACACAGGCTTACAGAACACAAAAACAACACACACAAAGTAATAGAAATGCATAGCAAGTAACTTAACTCTATATTAAATGACTGAAGTACCTTGTCCATGCATGTTCACCAAGCCACTCCAGCGCACTCACCTCCAGCCAGATGCCATTTAATGCATTTAATTTGCATTCATGCATTACGCTTACATTTTCCTGATATTTTAATGCATTTAATCTGTATTCATGGATTATGTACCTCTAGCCAACAACTTTCAAACTATGCCTTTGCTTAAATTTATTTAATCAATTTATGCATTCGCATTTTCTCGATTTGTTAAAACAAAAATGATTTATAAAGCTACTCAGTCAAATAGAAAAATAGATATATGCTATTTTTGCAATATATAAAATAGCTCTTCACATGCAAACTGTACAAAAAAATAAGCAATATGTTCAACAGCAAAATGTGATTGGCCAATGCTACCGGTTAAAAGCATTCTGGGCAAATGCATAGGCAAATTAAAAATACGTTCACAGAAAAGAGCTTTTCATTCTGAATCCATATGCATACTTTGATTCAAACTAGTGGCTGAAGGTACATAATCCACTGATGCAAGCTCAATGCATTGAATGGCATTTGACTAAAAGGAACACTATTTGCATTGCTAGTTACTCCTTGAATATATAACAAGGTTCAAGGAAAAAACTCTCATTACCACACATGTTAACATAATTTTCGTTCCAAACCTCTCTTTATGAGACCGCTTTGCAGTAATCATGCATTGCGTACGTCTACCTGCCACCTTGATAAACTATGCCTTTGCTTAATTTTAATTAATCAATTTTTGCGCTCGCAGTTTCCTGATATTTTAATGCATTTAATCTGCATTCATGCATTACGTACCTCTAGCCGCCAACTTTTAAACTATGCCTTTGCTTAAATTTATTTAATCAATTTATGCGTTCGCATTTTCCCAAATTTTTTAAAACAAAAATGATTTATAAAGCTACTCGGATGAATAGAAAAATAGATAAATGCTAATTTTCCAATATATAAAATAGCTCTCCAAATTCAAACTATACAAAAAAATATACATAATTACATGTACACATATATACATGTAATCCTATATACATGGATGCATACAAAGACTATGTTTCATGGGATTATTAGAGAGTTCACTTGCTTTCAATATCGTTCCATACTTTGCATGTGTGCCTATGAGGACAATAATTATAGTATCCAGAACCAACAACCAGTTACCTGAGGCAATAAATACTTTCCTCCCTCAGTTTTCTCTTGCTTTGGAGGTTTAAAGCACACAATGAAATTGGCAATGTGACCAAAAAAAAATTGTGCCTCACTTGCTCATTCATTTCAAAGCTCTCTTTATAGCACAATTGTGCATTGCCTCCAAGAGTTAGATGAATCTTTGGTATTTCAAGAAAAGATTCAATTGGATAACACTAAAAATGATCTAAACTATGATTTTATAATCAAAGTATCCAAATGCATTGCAGCAATCTGAAACCCAACTTCCATTTAACATGTACAATGAAAATAAACAGAACAAAAAATGCATTTGCTTCAAAGTTTTAAAAGCTATTTCAATAGATTGTCTAGCCATTGTCCAAAATATGGTTTTCTATCAGCATAGTCCTTGAACCTTCTTTAGGTCTGACTGCTAGTTTGTTAATTCATTCTCATTGAAAAGTCAAATTGTGAAATGTTCCTAAGGATAATTATACTTATTTAGCTCTTTTAATTGTTATATATTCAAAGACTAATTAGCAATCCAAACAGCCTCTACTTTAGTCACATGCAATTCAATGCACTAATTTTGTATCAATAAATTGTGTACTTTTAGCCACTAGTTTTAATCAAAGTATGCATATGGATTCAAAATCAAACTCTCAAAATAAATGCACATATAAATGTGTCTTTTTCTTCATTTCATAATGTATCTATGTATCCATAAGTGCATTCATGCATATATCGATTTGTGCATATATCTTGTCATCTCTTTATGCATCTGTCTATATATGTATGATTGTATCCATGGGTACATGTATACCTCAATTTATGTATATATGCACCTATGAATTGCATAAGCACATCCATGTATATATGCATCTATCAATAACTTGCATGGATACATGCATATATGCATCTATGGACTCATGCACACATGTATATATGACAGCTCATTGGTTCCAAAACTCTCTTTATAGGACAGCTGTGCATTGCCTCCAAGACTCAGATGAATCCTTCATATTTCAAGAAAAGATTCAAATGCATAACACTTAAAATAATCTAAACTATGATTTTATAATCAAAGTATACAAATACATTGTAACAATGCAAAACCTGATTTTCATTTAAAATGTACAGTTTCTATCCTCATAGTCCTTCAAGTTTCTTTAGGTCTGACTGCTGCTTTGTTAATTGACTTTGATTGAAAGGTCAAAATGTGGAATGTCCCCAACGATACTTATACTTATCTCTTTTAATTGTTATATATTCAAAGACTGCTTAGCAATTCAAACAGTCTCCCCTTTGGTCAGATGCCATTCAATGCATTAATTTTGTCTGAATGAACTATGTACCTTCAGCCACTAGTTTTAATCAAACTATGCATATATAAATGTGTCTTTTTCTCCATTTCATTATGTATCTATGTATCCATAGATGTAGCCATGCATATATCGATTCATGCATATCTTGCCATATCTCTACATGCATTTGTCTATATATGTATGATTGTATCTATGGGTGCATGTATACATTGATTTATGCATATATGAACCTATGAATTGCATACACACATACATCTATATATGTATCTATCAATATTTTGCATGGATACATGTATATATGCATGTATGGACTCATGCATCCATGTATCTGTCTTTGTCTTTGGCCAAATGGCCCCTAATGGCCAAAGTATCCTAGTAACCCATGGCCATCAAGCAATTCCAGCGCCTTCCCCACCAGTTACATGGCATTTAATGCATTTGCTTCAATTATTTTGACCCCTCCATGTGTTCGCATTTTCCTGATATTTCAATGCATTTAATTTGCACTCATGGATTATGTATCTCTACTCACCAGTCTTCTAGACTTTGCCTTTGCTTAATTTATTTAATCAAACTATGCGATCGCATTTCACTGATTTTCAATAACAACAATAGTTTATAAAGCTATTATGATAAATAGAAACAGCTAAATGCTAATTTCCCAATGTTGATTTATCAAAATAGTACTAGTTTTCCAATATAACAAAATTAAAAGTTATATGTTGACATACATTCATGCATATTGTCCATACGTGCATATATGCATATATGCCTTCATCCATATTTGCATATGCATATGAATACATCCTTCCATGTAAAATATGCATTTGCACCTATATCCAAATATGCATACATCCATGTATACATGTGTTCATATCTCCATCTCTCCATGTAGTTCTGTTTTCTATGTGTACATGTGTTCGTTGATGCATCCATGCATATATCTTTGAATAGCTCTATGTATTTCTATCTCCATGTATTTAATGTTCTCCACTGCATCAACATTTACATGTTCTCTTTTTTATGATCTTCCATATTTATTTTTTCCATAGTATATGCATAAGAACTTCCACTTTGTCTTCTATTGTTGCATTTCGAGGAAGCTCAAGGATCTCAATACCTTGTTCAGTATGAGAGAGAGTGAGAAATGCAACATGGGTCTTTTTTCTATGTTTATATTGACGAAATCAGCCCTATGATGATTTTTAAAAGCATAACCAATACTAAACTAGACATTCTTCCACCCCTTGTTGCAAGAAATAATCACTTCATACCCTATTGATTCCATTCATTTCCATTTCCACCCTTGCACGTCCTTTTTTCTCAAATCAAATACATTTTCAAATCTAGTTATTTGCTTGTCTTCAATCATACCAATGTGTTGCGTTCCTTTTTTCACAAAATCCAGCTCTCTCATTGAAATTTTCATTTCTTGAATTTAATTGTAAGCATATAACTTCCAAACGATAAATTCATACCATTTACATTCCCATTCATCCTCATATCCACCATCCCATATCCTTGCCTCCCATCTCAAATACTTTTCATAACTTATTCATACACCCTATTTGCATCTCACCCTTCTCTCAATTCACTCCCTTTCTTCCACTTCCATAACTCATTCTTCTTTTTTACACTCACATTTCTTTATCTATCTACACCTCAAATATACCCTCATCCATCACAACAAAATTCACACCATACCAAACAATGAAAAAGATGAAGAAAATATCAAGGTTATGCAAATAAACACTGAGGGCTTTAAAAATAACACTCATAACATACAGCTATATTCAAGAGTTATTTTCATAATGTCTTTTCTAAACCTTGTTTATTACAGATCCCTAAAAGTGTGTATAACAGTTTCTTCAAGCCTATTATGTGTAATCAGATTTAACAAATATTTACATGTTTCCATGTATTCATATGCATCATTAGGCATCCTTTATACAATTGTTCTAAAAATAATACTGTATATGTTTCAAATGCAAATTATTCCTAAAATTTATCGCTTTATGCACACATGCATCTAAAAATTGTTCTTTGTGTACTGAATTACATGGACACAACTATACATCCATCCATGCGTAAATGCTACTTGAGCATCACTATGCTTTCACAAATTTGTATTTTTACTTGATTTTAGTGTTTTCCATTCAAATTTCTCGTTCACATGTCATGTATGCCTTTCACTCTTCTTTGCATTGTCTGCACATGGATACCTGTATACATGCATCCATGTATACAAAGATGCCTCAAGCATTGTAACAAATGTTTAAGATTTTTGGCATTCAATACTTCAAACAAAATAATAATACACTTTTTGCTTCTTGGATAAGATCATAAAGGAAATTTGTTACTGCAAATGTAAACATGCACCCATGTAATGTATCCTGGTAACCCATGGCCATCATATATTCATGCATATTGCCCGTACATGCATATATGCATATATGCCTTCATCCATATTTGCATATGCATATGAATACATCCTTCCATGTAACATATGCATTTGCACCTATATCCAAATATGCATACATCCATGTATACATGTGTTCATATCTCCATCTCTCCATGTAATTCTATTTTCTATGTATACATGTGTCTATTGATGCATCCATGCATATATATCTCAATAGCTCTACGTATTTTTGTCTCCATGTATTTAATGTTCTCCACTGCACCAACATTTACATGTTATCTTTTTTATGATCTTCCATATTTATTTTTTCCATAGTATATGCATAAGAACTTCCACTTTGTCTTCTATTGTCGCATTTCAAGGAAGCTCAAGGACCTCAGTACCTTGTTCAGTACGAGGGAGAGTCAGAAATGCAACATGGGTCTTTTTTCTGTGTTTATATTGACGGACTCAGCCCTATGATGATTTTTAAAAGCATAACCAATACCAAACTAGACATTCTTCCACCCCTTGTTGCAAGAAATAATCACTTCATACCCTATTAATTCCATTCATTTCCATTTCCACCCTTCCACGTCCTTTTCTCTCAAATCAAATACATTTCAAAATCCAATTATTTGCTTGCCTTGCATCATACCAATGTGTTGCGTTCCTTTTTTCACTAAATCCAGCTCTCTCATTGAAATTTTCATTTCTTGAATTTAATTGTAAGCATATAACTTGCAAACGATAAATTCATACCATCTACATTCCCATTCATTCTCATATCCACCATCCCATAACCTTGCCTCCCATGTCAAATACTTTTCATAACTTATTCATACACCCTATTTCCATCTCACCCTTCTCTCAACTCGCTCCCTTTCTTCCACTTCCATAACTCATTCTTCTTTTTCACACTCACATTTCTTTATCTGTCTACACCTCAAATATACCCTCATCCATCACAATAAAATTCACACCATACCAAACAATGAAAAAGATGAAGAAAATATCAAGATTATGCAAATAAACAATGAGGACTTTAAAAAAAACACTCATAACATATAGTTGTATTCAAGAGTTATTTTCATAATGTCTTTTCTAAACCTTGTTTATTATAGATCCCTAAAAGCGCGTATAACAGTTTCTTCAAGCCTATTATGTGTAATCAGATTTAACAAATATTTACATGTTTCCATGTATTCATATTCATATACCTTACTTGCAACACATCATTCTCTCAATTCCTTCTCTTTCTTGCACTTACATCACTCATTCTTCTTTACCACCCTTACATATCTTTATCTATCTATAGCTCAAATATACCTTCATCCATTAGAACAAAATTCACACCATACCAAAGGGAAAATTGAAAAAACTATTAAGGTTATGCAATTAAACACTGAGGGCTTTGAAAATAACTATGACAACATAGAGTTGTACTCTAGACTTCCTTTGAAAATGTTTTCTTCTATATCCTGTTTATATATCCTTAATACACTTGGTCAAAAAACAATAATGTATTATTCTTTTGTTTCAATCATAAATGTTCTTTTTATATCTTTCAAATGCTATTTGTTTATGACATTCTCTAGCTTTGTGCACATAGCCATATATAGATTCTTGTTTGCTTACCAACTTACATGTACACATGTACACATAGATGGATGCATTCATGTTTGTCTTCATCCATACGTTTATGCATTTCTTCGATATATGCATTGCTAATAAATAGTTAATCTTCCCTGCTTTCTTTCATTTAATACTGTAAATGCAAATTGAGTCTCACTGTTAAAATACAATTGTATTCAAGAGTTATTTTCAAAATGTCTTTTATAAATCCTATTTGTTACAAATTCCTAAAAGTACATATGACCATTCCTCCAAGGCTATAATGTATATTCAGATTTCACAAATATTTACATGTATCCATCCAACCAAATGCATTATTAGATATACTTTATACACTTGTTCCACAAACACTAATGTATTGCTGCTTTGTTTCAGTCAATAATGTTTTTCTAGTTCTTGTTTAAACTGCAAATTGTTTCTGACATTTCTAACTTTATGGACGCAGGCATATATAGATACTTCTTAGCATACCAAGTTAAATGGACACATCTACACATCTGTGCATGCATTTGTCTTTACATGGGTCCATATTTTAATGTTTTCCTTTCATATATGCATTCATACTAACTAGTTTATTTCTCTTCTTTTCTTTTATTTAATACTACATATGCAATTTCAGTCTCATCACGCTTTCAGGCTTGCTCAGGTGCCAGGGATGCTTTTCACTCTTTTGTGCATTCTATGCACATTGGTAAATGTCTACATGTATCCATGTATACTTAAATGCTTCAAGCATTGTTACAAACACTGTAACATTATTTTACTGTACATTGTTATAATAATTTAATGTTTAGATGCAATGTACTACAAACATGTAGATTATTATAATAATTTACTGTACCTACGTTTTATCTTACTTAATAAAATTCTTTATATCTTTTCAAATTACTTTTTGTTTCAAATATATACACAAAAATATATCTATTCATATTACATTAACAACATTCAAATCTACTTTATAATAAAATCAATACCTTTGCACAATTTCATCTAAGAATTTATCGTAATATTTTTTCCACTTATTACAATTTCATAAGTTAAACTATTACATTTTATTTTATATATACACAAATTTAATCTTAGGTAGTAAGGTTCTTTATTTTTTTTTTGCAAATTACTTATCATTTATTATATAAACACAAATTTTTATTCATACTACATAAACAATATTCAAATCCTATTTATAATAAAATCAATAGCTTTCTACTCATTCATCTAACAATTTATTGTAATATAATTACATTGTTCTATACACGAAAATATCTTATCGTATTACATAGATAGGATTTAAATCTTATTTATAATAAAATCAATAGCTTTGTATAATACTAATCTTTTTACTACATTACAAAAAACATTCATTAATCTTACAAAAAGTTTATACTCAAATGAGCTATCCCTATCAATCTTCCACCTAACACTATAGTTTCTATTAGCACCTGCATATTGTGATATGATAAACTAAAATAATTCAATTGTATTAATTAACATAGCATGTGCTCCGCAACAGTTCACTAAACATAATTTTGTTTACAGATGGACATACAAGCAAAAAAAAAAAGGAATATGGTAAACTTTGTTTCACCATATTCCTTAGAAATATCTCTACATTAGAACTTTGTTCCATTTAAAATGACTAATGATTTTTTCAATCAAAAGGTTTTCTAAAAAGAAAAAAAAATATAAAACATTGACCTAGTCATAAACACTTTATTTCTCTAGTTTTCTTTCATTTAATATTGTAAATGCAAACTAAGTCTCTTGCTTTAAGGCTCATTAACATGCCAACTATGCTTCTCACTCCTATATGCATTATGTGCACGTGGATGCATGTGTGCATTAATGTCTCGTGCATTCTTACAAATCTTTCTGATTGTTTGCATTCAATAATTAATAGAAATTAATAATGCATTCTTGCTTCCTAATTAAGATCATAAAGAATCTACCTTCTCACAAATGTATACATACACACACAAAAAAACAAGATTTCATTGCTAAAAAAAACTCCACGTATACATGGTACCCATAAAAAAAAAAATCCCTTGCATCCATCCACACGTGCTCTTTGCTCACATGTCCTTATGGACCACGTTTCCCATGAACCCTAAAAAATTCCATGCATTTGTGTGCTTCTAAAAATAACTTCTAACTTTTCTAGCTACTTTCAATACATTTATATTCCTATTTGCTATCTAGAAACTTTTCCTATCTCTAAGCTACATGACTTTTACCTATCGGTAGGAACTCAACGCTTGCATCACTTGTTAATTAATATTATTTCCTTGACATCAATCTACTAACTGACATTCCCACAAGTTTATTCTTGAAGACAGTAAATAGACAGTAAATGAGAGGGAGGTGAATAATAATAAAACACTTACCCACCGGCTGCAAGCGATGTAAATTCCTTTCATCGATAGAAGTTTTTTACTTCACCAATTTCACTCTTTTTTAATAAAAACTAACATTATCGTCTATACTAATATTAGTATTAATAATATTAATTTTGGTATTTTTATCATAGCATTATATTGTTATTATCCTAGCGTTTTTACGTTGTAATAATTTAATCATTTATGATCAACTTGTTGAACGGATTTAGTTAGATATATACTAATATTCCCGTAATGATAACAATGCCATAACTTGCTTTTCCATGATTTTACTAATATCACATTTATTGCTGCATAACTTTGGCCAATAATTTATGATTTTAAACAGATGGGTTTATTATATTTTTATATTACCGGATACACAACTAGTGCATTGTTGCGCAACACAATATTTCTTTATACTAAAACCCAAACCAATTTCTCTGGGATTGATTTAATTCTTCTTTTGTCAACATCGCAATGTTGATATCCAATCACAACTACCATAATTTGTATTATTAATACTATTGATAGACAGTAATTTTATTATTATTTTAACCACTTAAATTGATATTATAAAATTTAAATCAAGGAACATTCCATATTAGGTATTTTATTATTCCATTAGGTATTATTATTATTTTTATAGGAGCAGTAATAATTTATTTGTATTTCACTTCCAATTCAATTAATTAAAGGTCAGACAGTGTGGCTGATAGTATTTATTAATCAACATTTATGATGCCTAGTGGATAGAGTGCAAGTTATAGGTTTCCCACAACAACTATGCCAGATTTTACTGACAAGGATCACCTCATGAATGACAGCAAATTTAGGGTTCGGTAGATGGCATGAGGGAAAGGACTTGCAGGTTGTCCTATCTTCATGTGGTAGGTAAGGCACACCCGCCTTAGATAGCATTCAAGAAATAATTGTATTTCATTCGTCCCATGCTTATTTCTGCAAGCGATATCATGCACCCAGCAACTCCACACTTCTACTATACAAACAGTTTCAAGAGAATGAGAGGTCAAGGGTAGTGACCAAGAAGGGATTGTAAGTGATGGGAGATCACTCATTGCAGAGTTTTTAAGACTTCATTTTTATTCCTTCATTGTTTTTCTTTTATTTCTTTTTTAAAAAAAAGATATAAGTTATGGTTTTTATTTAATTTAAAGCTTTCTTATTCTGAGAAACTCTAGCCTATGTTTGGGAGCTCTCTCACAACTGTGGCCTTTTGGGCACAACCATTGAGCAGGGCTTGGCTTTCACACAGCCGTTCTGGTTTTTACTTAATTTAAAGCTTTCTTATTCTGAGAAACTCTGGCCTATGTTTGGGAGCTCTCTCACAACTGTGGCCTTTTGGGCACAACCGTTGAGCAGGGCTTGGTTTTCACACAGCCATCCTCTCTTATTCTTCTTTTTTTTTCTTCTATCTTGATAAATATTAGGTTAACATTTAAATCCTCGTATATGTATAATTTTTAATCCTTATTTCTTTTATTATTTGCAGAACACACTCAAGCGCACAAGGCCATCTTGATCTTTCTAAATACAGTTTCCATTATTTGTTTTCTTTTCTTTTTCTAGAATAAATAAAATTTCATGGGATTACATTTACCTCTTACAATGGCATATAACAACTAAGCACCCATACAGTTTATTGGGAGGAACATACTAAAAATTATATCAATTTTTTTTTATTTTTTATTTTTCTCTTTCCAATCATGCATATTTTCATCTGTAGAATATATGAAAAACCCATTTAAGTTACCTACAAAACATTTATTTTCAGCATGGTAAAAGACAACTATGAATTAATATGGTATCTGCCACCCTGACTTTTACTTTATTTCCTTACATCTAAATATCTAATGGTTATCCAAGATGCAATCTGTATTGCCAATACATTTATGGAATGAAGATAGAACCATAGTTTTGAACCCTCTCGCTATGCCCACACCAGCTGTGAGATTTAACTCCTTCCTATTCCGCTATCCTTTTCATGCATTTAACTATGGCAAAGATATAGAGACTTAGCAGTGGCGTTGAGGAAAAGAAAAAGAACCATTGATGGTGGCTAGAGAAATCGTGAGAGCTTGTAGACAATAGAAGATATTGCATTTCATGGTCTTCCTTTATGGGCTAGGGGGAGGAGTTCCAACCCGCAGCCTTATAACAGATGGGGAAGTACTGTGACTAGATGCCACACTGACAGTTTACTCTTACCAGGTCTGATGAGGCGTGTTGATCTTCATTCACACCCCCTATAACATTAATTTATATTATATTTATTACCGTTTTTCTTCTACCCCCAATGTCTTTTACAAGAGCCTATCATTCTCATGGCAACTAGCAAATTTTACCATTTTTACTAAAGGATCATACAAGAATAAGATACAGTTTACCCCACTTAAACTTTGTTGCATCTTTCTTCCAACACTACAACAAGATATAATCTTATCAAATTAACTTGAAATGGCACACTAATGTTTTTGAGAAAGTACATGATTTATATGTTAAAGAAGGCTTGCTCTTTCTCATGATATGACAATCATTAGCTTTCCATTTTACAATAAATTTTAAGAATTAGAATGAATGGTACATAACTATATAAGGCTTGCTCTATTACATCTTTTTCTCTAATTGACCAATATATGAAATCCACCAAGTTAAACTTGCAATGATACAAATAGAATTTGAGGTAACAATAATTTGCATGTAAATGAATCACACAATTAAATAATGCTTGCTCTCCACCCTACCGTAATGGCGTCATGGAGCCTCATGGGCTCTAGTCATACCCCCGAGCAAGGATTTATTGAAGCTCCATGATGATAATGGAGTCTTTTTTCATCTTTACAAAGGATAGAATTAACAAGCACCATTTTCATACATCTAGGCTCTCTACTTCTATTTTCAACCAAAATTTCTACACTATGTGACATTTTTACAACAATAACAAGAGTAAATGAAAATAGGAAGAACTTATCTCTTTTCTTTTGGATGAAGGAACTAAACTCTTGTATCCATCTCTCCTCTCCAAGCCAAGCCATCTTGATCACCATCTTTCAAAATGGGTGGACTCCTCTCCTCTTCTCTTTCTTTCTACCATCTCCACTAAAGTTCTCCAAGAGGAGAAGCGAGTAACACCCCTCTCATTCTTCCTCTCCAAAATATATAGGAGTTTTAGCTTGCAACTTTTGGGTGAGGAGGTGAGAAGTATACCTACCTCCTTCAATGATAGTCTTTTTCCTTTTTAAAGAGGAACATGCACTTGAACAACCCTTCTATCATTCTATCACATCTACTCTTCAAAAATCGTCACTCTCCATTATGAGGGATTTTTGGGGGTCAAATCATGTCCTTGGGGCACTATTATAGGCCCACTTGACCCCTACCACTATGGTATAGACCCTAGGGGGTTTCTTTTTGAATCCCAACCAAGGAAATTGACTAACAACCCTCTTTAAAGACCCACTTGAGGTTCCATCCGAGTTTCACACTTGGATAAGGGTTCCTAACCCCTAGCCCCACTTACACCCAAATTCACTAAAAAATGAACAATAAATTACCCTTTAATACCAACCACTACAATTATAATCTACCAACACATTAACTTTATTTCTTTCTAAGCCCCAAAAGGGATCACATTCATAACCACAAGAAGATGCCCCTTTTTTTTATTTTCTTTCGATGATCTTCCTGTCTCATAATAACATCCTCTCCTGCACATTACCAATGAAACCATAAGCAACAATCATAAATTAAATAATTTTTCTACTTGAATATTTTAAGATTTTATTGTATGCAACATCATTCAAAATTCCCATTTATAATCCCACACTTTATGAATGTTTAATACTTTCATGGTAGTGACAATGAAACAATTATCAAAATGAAATACAACAATATTGTTATATAATTCATATTATTTGTTGCACATAATTTAAATTAGTGTCTATGCATGGAAAACATATAAAAAATTAGGTTTGTTATTAAACACAATTGAAGTGGGGTCTTACATCCCCCTCCCCTTAATTTAGACTTCCTCCTGGAAGTCGTTAAGGTCTAAGTACCTAACCTCCATATAGCAATGCACATAATCTATTAAAAAGAACAATTAATTTACTTCCATGATGTAATAATTCAAAATATTTAACTATAAGCCCATATTAGGGACATACCTTCCATGCATCAAACCTCTAAATAATTAGAACAAAATTTCTCACCATAGAACTTTTATCCAATATGTCCACAATGTAACACATTCTAGTAATTATCCATGTAATTAATATATTTGATTAACAATTATACCAACATATTTCCAAAACACAGTAACATCCTTAGACACCCTTCAAGATTCCCATTTGCATCATAAACATCACTCATGATGTTCTAACATATTTTGTTCCAATATCAATTCATATCTCAAAATAGTATTCTCAATTTTATTTGTCACTTCCTTTCTCACATACTAGTCAAGTACTTTCACATATCATTTATTTACAAATTTATCCATACATCACAATGATTACACATAATTCACATCACAAGGCTCAATGGGTTTTACAAGGATGGATATTCTTGGATACCATAGCCATTAGGAAAGATGGCCTCAAGGCCCTTCTCCAAGGACCCTACCATACATCTCCTAGGTACCTTCCCTTGTTTGTGTAAGGGGGTTAGCCTCCAAGAGAAATGTAGAAAAAGAATAATCATATAAGTAGGGGAAGAATGGATTAATGACCGTCCCATACCGGTCCCATTTGCAACCCCTTTCAAATAATTCATAATTCCCCAGCGCATCTACTCCCCTATACGACTTGCCAGGGAACCCCCTAGGATATGGTAGTTTTAAAAATGTTGCATTACACCACACTTTCCAACAGATAGAAAGCCATAAGAAGCCTCAAATTAAGCAACATAAAATCATAAACCAATGTTTCAATAAACATAAAACTACAAATTCAAGAGGAAAACCAAATAAAGATCAGTTGCAGCTGCATTTAAACATTCTAATCTTAATTCAAAGATAGAAATTAAAGAAGTCCTTGAGGAAATGGACTATGAAAACTTTCAAATGGCTAAATAGCCCTAATAAAATAAATGTAAAATCTAACACTGTTGGAATATAATAACACAAAACATCAATTAAGAAATTATCAATGAACAACAAAACTTTCACATTATGAGCACCATGTGACTTTGATAAAGCCACCTAAGGGGAGGAGGGGAATGGTGGTTCTCTAACCACATAAGTATAATAGCATGCAATAACTGGTGGTCCCTGACCACATAAATATGATAGCGCACAATATCATGGTGGACTCTTCCACATAGTATCAATGCTTTGTATTGTTGAAGTATCCAAAATCTGTAATGAATATGATCCAAGTAATTCCATCCTTTACCCACGGGTTATAAACATCAAGGAGTGGGTTTGCACTATGAACCAACAAGTGTGGTCCTCATATGTGGGGGAGTAGGTTAGGAACACGTCCAAGGGAAACCATGGAGTTCCCTCTTGGGGTTCTCTCACCCCTCAACCCCTATTCACACTAGCAGGCATCTCAATCCCGAAGGGGAACCGTACACTAGGGGTACACATTTAACATATGAACAAGACTTACACATAGAATTACTTCACATTTCATTTAGTAGACACACATCTACACATATCATGTTTACATTATTTCATAATTAACTGACTCACACAATGGACCATCACAAAGGTACACATAAGGGATCATACTTGACATCCCTCGCCCTTATCCCAAGTCAGATACTCGATATCTTATACTTGGGGCACAACACATTTACTGGTTTTTTTTCCACATCACATGCCATAACACAATACACTTTATGAAATCCCCCATATTATAGAACAAGGCAATACACTTAAACACATTCTATTTTTCTTTAGATAGTATTCACTTCTCATCTCAATTTTTGGAAACATCTACTATCTTTCCATAAGTACACGAAACCACTAGAAGATGTGCAACTATTTCTTAGCAATACATAGTTCATCTCATTGTTAGCACATACATAATTATTTTCTTTACACAATGTTCACTCTGTTTATTCTTTTGTTAACATCTATGCTTTGCATACTTGGAATATAAATTTCCATATAATTCAAAATTACAATCTAGGTGATACTCAATTTTATTACAATATACAATACATGGTACATCACACTTCTCATCTTACTGACATCACATTTATCATAAATATTGTTTGTTCTATTTTTATCCATACCATTCTTCCTTTTTATTCAACTATGTTTGTTATGTTCACCAACGTATCAGTATGGGTGATTCCACTATATTTTCTCTATATGCTAAAGAAGACTTCCTACTTAATAAGGGAGATAGTCTACCATTTTCATTTGAAACATTACACTATCACATGACAAATCATGAAATAGTAATTCTCACAACTCATTAATATTCTTTTACAAGTCTTACATTTCGCTTTCAAAGGTTGGACCATTAAATCACACATTATAATAATTTTCTTTTTTTTCTTTTTTTTACAATCACAGTTCTATCTTTCCTCATAAAGATGCACCACGAGTAAAATTCTTTGAGAGTTTTATCTACCTTTAAGTTTTCTCCTTCACATTTGAGTGTATATGTTTTTCCCTCAAAGGTTACGTATAGTTAATGGTATAGAATGCACAAAATGAGTTAAAAGTTTTGCAATTCAGATTTAGTTCACTTATCTATATAGTTTAACTTTTGAATTTCTTAATATACCATGAATCACAGCTAATTCACTACTCAATTTATAAATTCTTACAGTTGATTATTCAATTCTTATGACATGCACACAACCTTCAGAGTCAACATGCAATTGAATGTGTTATTACTTCTTATATATGACATACATCCTTTCTTATTTGGGCAGCAATAAGTCTTAAGTTCCTAACTCATTTATAAGAGGGTATTAATAGCATGAGTTCTAGATAATGTTTTAACTCTAAATTCTCATTTTGAAAATATCTCTTCACAAATATTCCTATGTTAATTATAATATGGGGGTGATTTAAATAGTGTATTTATTGGTTCTTAACAATCTTATTTTACTATGCCTTCACCTTTGATTGGATTCATATAAATCACTTTTTTTTTTTTACTATTTAATATTTAAACAATAGGACATAAGAGCTTGGTAGTTGTTATAGTTACATTAAGTTTACTAGGTCACAATTTACTTGCAAAAGTGCTTAATTATCTTTAAATTTTCATCATTTAATCCAAGGTAAAATTTAATTTTGATTACTCTTCTAGGTTGGACTTTCAGCACAAAGCAAGGCTTGATCATTAGTTGATGTCCTTAATCATGCATTCTTATCTACCAAATATAAGTTGATTAAGCTTATAACCTCCAACATTTGATAGTGGGACTCATTCTTATGTTGAATCATGGTTTGAATAAGTTTTAGAGGGCTTATGATTTACTGATGTTCGTGGTATGAGCACAAGATTTATTCTAACACACCCTTAAGTTACATTTATAGACCAAGGATTTTGTACTTCTAAAGTTATATCCTCAATTTCCTCTTTACCCATTCTCTAATTAACACTAGAGGTGTTTTCAAATGCATACATGCTAAGAGTTATGAGGATTCTAGAATGGTACACTTTATAGTTTATTCATAAGAAAAACATTCAGAGAACTTACTCTAACAACCAGGGTTTGTAATATGCTAGGCATATTTATGGTTAAATCAACCCTTCATTTTAAGGTTACTTGAGGGTATTTTAGAAAATTTATAGCACAACCTTCCTAGTTTGAGCTAATGTTTCTTAATTGTGTTGCCTCAAATTTAGACAGTAACCCCATCTTCATCTTCCTTGATTAACTTAACTATAATTTTCAATTTTAAACTTTGTCTAAGGTTCACTATGAGGAATCAAGAAATAGTCTCTAAACACTCCCTTGCATTTCTAAGCTTGGACAAAATGATTTTATTTTCTTTTCTGAGTTTAAACTATACAATCAACAATAATTTGTTTAATTATTCAAGGTTATACTTTACTATGCACAATAATTTAGCTTCTCTTTCGACATCACTAATGTTTTTTCTTGAAGTGGAAAAAGTTAGGTTCCTTTAATAAAAAAAATATAAAGGTGATTTATATTATTTCACTAACTCTTTAAAATCCATAATATCCATATTTAATACAATCATATACCCTCTTTAAGTTCAAGGAGAGCAAGTGTCAAAAGGTGATAGGTTCGATAACACTTTTCATTAATTAATACCTAAAAAAAAAGGGTTAAAGTTTGGATAACACATAAATTTATAGATTTTAACAAGGATGGTTAATTGAAATTAGATCCCAATGTTTCCACACAAGATAGACCCTCAAAATTTATTAGGTTGAATAAATTTTGAACTCAATAGTTGCAATGAGATCTCGAATGACCCACCACATACACAATAGTTAAGACCCATCTTATTCCCAGAGTACCCGTTGCAACCTAGGCTCGATACTGCGTCAAGTTCTTCAAAATTTTCGCAAGAAAAAAATCCAACAATTTTTTTTTTTTGACCAAACCATTAGTGAAGTTAATTATTACATTGACCAAGTGTCATGACCACATTTAGTGTTGAATCTAAACCCAAATTCCACAACCTTTATGTTGATCATGTTTACTTGAAGATTTAAGCATCTTTAGCTTTTAGGAACAATTGGGCTTTTAATATAAACAGGGTTTTGTTGTTAACTTACTACCAAATTAACCACGTTTTAAATGACCCTTTTAATTTAAATAAGAATGCCATTTTTATTTTTTTTGATCTACGTTTAACATTATTACCCAGGTGTACATTAAACCTAATAATATTGAGACCTACTCTCCAATTGCTAAATCAATATTATTTCCTTTATTTACTCATTAATTACAATAATAATTTTCTTACTATTTAATCAAACCGACAATAATGTTATTTATTTGTAAATAATATTATTAAAATAATGTATTCATTACCCTTTAATATCAATAATCTACTAATCTTATCATTGTTGTTATTATTTTGCTGTATAATATTATTTTACTCAAATCAAATGTTTCTTAAAACGAATTTTAACATTAATTGTAAATTTAATATCTCTTCTAAGAATACCCTTGCTATTAATTTACTGTTTATCACCAAGTTCTATATTTTAATTTAAACTATTACTATCATTCAAAATAGTAAATTTCTAAGTTGAATTTTGTTACTCATTTCAACTTCTCATTCAGTCAAACAAAAGACATGTCATTTTATTGTAATGAATCAAGGTTCATATTATTTACTGTGAAGCCGAAGATTGAACCTGTGTAAATCTTTTTAAATTACTTCTTGTTTTGCATGCCTAAAATTTAAAAGATAAAACATTGTTTATCTATTTATTTTATTTGATAGGAGAAATTATAATAAATAATGCTAATCTTAATATCAACTTTTTAATATTAATATTTTATCTATTATAGTTGCTAGTCATTCTTATATTTGAATAGTTTTATTTTATTTTATTATTGTTTCCAATCTTAATTGTCAGAATTATATATAGATAATAATAATAATAAAACTTGCGTACATGATATTGATAGCGTTCTTTTTATTGTTAAATCACATATCAATATTTATTATTTTCTTGTTATGAATAATATTTTTATTATCACGAGTCAATTAATAAATTTAATTATTAACCTCCAGATTACTTTACCATTGACAATACTATTTTATTAAATCAATTTAATAATTTTTATTTTTAAATCAATATAATGATTTTACTATCCATAATAATAACATTAACATGATTCCTCCCCAAGACTATAATATCTTAAAACTTATAATAATATCATTATTACTTACCCGTCCTTCCATCATTGTTAAAATAAAATTACTGCCAGCTACTATTATTTACTTGCCATAATATTTTCTTACAGAGATTGGTCGAAAGAAAGAACATCCTCAGTAATTCTATTATTTAAGTATATTGAAGATAATATTTACAAAAGATTATATATTAAACGCAGCTATTGGGGATGAGTCATTTAAGGAGGCATAATGAGCGTTTATTTGAAATAGCAACAACATTTAATTTAATACTATTATCATTAAAAAAAAGACCACCGTAGATTGAATCTGCTAAGCATGATATCATGCAATCACCATCTATTTAATGCTGATGTGATAAGTGTGGGGGAAACGTTCTTCCCAACCAGCCCATCAACCAACTTAATTTACACGCTGCTGGGCACATCCACCGTCAGATAAAATAAATTCTACTGTCAGATAAAATTAAGTTCATTGTTGAATATTTATTCCATTCTGACAAGAGAAGTAACTATCTATTTTGACTTCATGTTTTTTTTTTATATTTTATTTCTTCTGACACCTAACCAGATCGCTTGTGACTTCAAAATTGCTTATCTTGCAAGGTAAGAGTTACACCAAAAATTAAATAAGGATTTGATTTAAGGCCGTACAACTCATTCAATGGGAAAGCTATGGCGCTCAACCATTCTCTGCACCATCGCTGAGGTTTCCGGAGAAACTAACGTTGACTTGCTTGGCTGAAAACTTCATTCTAAACAAACATACTGTAAAGTGTTGTCAAACCTTATTCCAGGCTACGGCTTATCAAACTGGAGAAGTAAAAGATAAATACCAGCGAGGGAGAATTTGGAGGAGTGGGAACCAA